>APFE031548667.1:85438-126984 GCA_000404065.3 Pinus taeda
CTAGGAGAAACAACACTTCCATTATTATAGTTGTGAAGGGTAGACTTCCTTGTTGCCATAATTTTACTTTCCACTTTGTAACAAAGCCCTTTTTCTCCTTCCAATTGTTGTGGTGTTGCTCTAAAGAAGGTGTTTCTCTTTGTATCCTCATAATGTGCTATCATTTCCTTCGTGAAAATTTTCCACGTAACAAGTTGTTTACACGAACAAAGACCTTTATACCATAAAAATTGATCTGGTTCTAAATATGAAGATGTAATACATACCTTTTGTAACAGTGGTACACCATGTAGATCAAAATATGCTCCGTCTGAACCATCCAATTTACTGGATCCTTGCCATCAAACTTCCTCATATCGCCTTTTCTTGATTTTAGGAGCTCGATCTTGAAATGACTATAAATCTGTAATTTTGGTTCTTCCATTTCTGAAATTGAGACTGGAAGTAGCTCTTTGCATCCTCTTTCCAATGCCACCAGTCTGATCGAATTTAGATTCTCCAAGAAAGAGTTATGCACAATCTCCCAATATGACTTGATTATACCTTTTTAGAAGAGCGAACTTGTATGGAGTTCCACGTGTCGCTGTGTTAACCTTAGGATTTGAAAAATATACACAAGAAACTAAAATCCGTCCTCTTTCTGTAACTTCTTACGAAATTTCAATCTGATGCTCAAAACAAAAGTTATGATGATTTTCCCCAGGTCACATGTTTGGAATGTAATTTGGGAGTTTGCAAAAATTCTAACTTCCTCAGATCATAGTGCCGTAAATATAGCACAAAACGCTTTGAAATTTATACCCAAGCTTTAGAACAATTTCAACCCAAATGGTTTTTTTTTTTTGAAGTATGTGAAACGTCACAGAAAAAAGTTATAGCGCAAATGCCACGATCACCTGTTTGGAGTAGTGAAACCCTAGAATCCAAAGCTCTGGTACCAAATGTTATGAAACCAGCTCACAAAAAGATAGAAAAGATAGATCAACGCCTTAGAATTCAGCCTCTTCGAGGGGGCAACCTCCTTTACATTACACAAATGAACAATTCTTCGATGATACAAATGACATGACCTCCTTTCTATATATAGGAGTCTAAGGGGTCATAATATAATCATAGCTGACATAACAATAATAATGTAAGGGCACAATAATAACAATAGTGGGCTTCCATGGGGACTAAATGGGTACAACAATATAATAAGGGGGTTGTACTAATAACAATAAGGGGTTACACTAGTAGTATAGGGGCCTAACAAAATCATATTGGAACTGGAAGCAATCACAAAAACAAGAAATCGACAGCTAGTGTAACCCCTTATTATTATTAGTGCAACCCCCTTATTGTATTATTGTGCCCATATAGTCCCCATGTTGTTATTATTATGCCCCATATAAGCCCACTATTACTATTGTTGTGCCCCGACAATATTATTGTTATGTAGGCTCTGATTGTATTGGGACCCCTTAAACTCCTATATATAAAAATAAGGTCTTGTCATTTGTTTCATCCAACAATTGTTCATTTGTGTAATGTAATGAAGGTTTTCCCCTTGAAGAGGCTGATTTTTAAGTCGTTGATCTATCTTTTCTATCTTTTTGTGAGCTGGTTTCATAATAGGCACTTGATTGCATGAAACCATTCAAAAATATCTCAAGTAATTTTCAATCCTTGAAGCAAAATGATTTATCACCCTTTGGGGTTTTTTAATTTTACAAATTATGGAAAAAATTTCAACAAATGGGAATGGTTGACCAAAGTAAAGTGTTACCCAACTAATGTTTATATTTCCCAATGTAAAGTGAAAAATAATGAGACTAAAGCTTCACATGTGCCTACCTTTTCTTGTCTCTATGGACTAGGTTTAATTTTGTAACTTGTTTTTTACAATCAATTCATGTTGAGTGGCCAACAAAAAAAAAAAAAATCATTCTCCTCTATTGATGTTGAAATTGATCTATTCCTTAGCATAACTTGTAGTCAAACCTTGGAAGTGCAAGTACCAACCTAAAATATCAATATGTGATGAATATACTAGTTAGAGCTAAGTTGGGCATTGTCGAAGTGAAAGCATGAGACATATTATTCAATTTATTTAGAAAGAATGCATTGAATCCCATAAAGACACCACATTGCACACCAACCCTTAGATCAGATGTAAAAGTGAAGCCAAAACCAACTTCAAATCTCATTGATTCTTCATCTGAGAGGCCTTTCTCAATTAGAACTTTGTGCTTCGTCTCTACATGCTAAATGGCATCCATCTAACAACGTATAACTCATTCCCTTGACATTGAAAACTACACAAGGCCTTGTTGAGAAAATATTGGCTATTTTGTTTAAGGCACAACAAAGCTATGGACCATGGAGTCATAGCATTGCTCATAAATTAAATGCTAAGTAGCAGAGGGAATGAATAAGAGCTAAAAATGGTAGACATGGGTCGAGGTGTGGATTTTTCTTGAGAAGAAGACGATGAGGTACATGGACCTCATGCGAGGTCCTATGTTTCCCACTTTGTAGTAACTATAAATTTTTAAAATGAAAATGACCTCTCGAGCTGTTTTTTATTCTTACTTTTTGTTGTGCTAATATCAATTACAGATTTATAAACATGTGCTTGCTTATTGCTTCTTGTACTAAGGTTTCATTAGTTGTTTGTATATGTAAATAGGTGAATTTCATTAAGTTTAATTTGACATTCATGAGAAAAATAGCTTAAATGATCAATGTTGAATAACAACAGTGAAAAGTACAACAAACCATTAGATAGAAACATAACACAAAGTTTTGATGAAGGAGTTCACCCCTCCTGGGCTACATCTCCTTGGTCCAGCTTCCATGGCTTGGGCCTCTTTATTAGCTCAATATGGAAAAATGATGATTTACAAAGCTCTATGGCTCCTGATACCCACACCAATGTGTTCGGAATGTCCAAATTAGCCAAGAACACCTCTTCCTGAGCTCAATTTTGTCAAAAATTTCCCAAATTAGGGCTTAAACAGTTCTTCCTAGAAAAGCTCCTCTAAATCTGGAATAACTCCAGTTTACCCAGCCATTTTTGGAGTTCCCGCTGAATTAGGAGGTTCGCCAGAAGTGCCGCCAATCTAATTGCACATTTAATTAGTGTTAATCTCGTATTAACTATGAGTTAAACGGTATTAGCGCACTAAGCGCATTTACTAGTGCAGTTACGATTTGCGGCTTTGTTGTTATGTTCACGAGGGGACACTGACCATTGCGGTGTTGAAGTGTAGGAGCTAGCGGCACATATCCATTTGCATTAGACTGTGGTGCGTTCACATGGGGACACTAACCGTTGCGATGTTAGAGCGTTGGAACCGCTGACACATATCCGTTTGTAGTTAAATTGTCGCACGTTCACATGGGGACACTAATCGTTGCGGTGTTGGAGAGTTGGAGCTACTGACACATATCCATTTGCGGTTAAAATGTGGTGCGTTCAAATGGGGAGCGTTGGCCTGTGGGCTGGCCCTCCCCCAACTGCCAAACTCCTGGCAGTTAGTCTTCAAATAAATGTGGAGAACTAATGGGGTAAGCAACAAAGTGGTAGTAGAGTTGGTATGTGCTTGGTCTTGCTCAGAGGAGGTCGCAGGGTTGAGCCCCGATGCCTTCAAAAAATTGGTTACTATGCGCCGAGCCCGACCTTTGGGAGGTACCACGTGGCATTCTCTCATTGGTCCAAAAACTGACCAATCACACTATAACACATCACCACCTGTGCAACCCAATAACAAGATGACACTTGGAAAACTGTGATTTGATGTTGACCACCTTTGACCCTTCCTAGTCACTTTCCACGTCAGTAGTATGAATTGCTGACTGTGCGGTGACTGGGCATTTTTTTTGCAAATTTTGCCTATTTAGCAAAGCGAACAGAATACAATAACTTTATCACACGAACTCGGTTTTCAGCGAAACGAGTTGTGTTAGGATCATTTTTCTGAGCTGGACACGGTCATTCAAGTTTTGAGCCATTATGAGAACTTTGATTTTTGAGCTAAATACTGAGCACTTGATCATTCCTCCCCGCTAGAAGCCTTTTGGACCCCAAAAGATACTATCAGTTGTTCATCAAGTGAGGGTATAGCTCCCTCACCTTCTCGATATGCAACCATTTGGCTTGAGAAGGCTTTTGTCCCTTGAGTCCCACTTTAAGGTATTCGACATTCCCTCTCTTTGAAGTCCCGATTCTTATGTCAAGTATGAGATCTTGCTGAATCTAATCTAGATATTATGGCAAGAAATCATCTATTGATGGCAGCTGAACATGCTCTCCTTGATCATCAATCAAAGGAGGCTCAAATAATCTCAAATTCTTAACATTAACAACAGAGTATATTTAGATATAAGGAGGCAAATCAAGCTTAAAAGCATTGTTACCAATCTTTTCCAGAATTTTAAATGGAACATAATTGATTGGATTAAGATTTTTACTTTCCCCTTGAGGTCTCTCTTTTCTAATATATAACCAAACTTTGTCACCAACTTGAAATTTGTGATCAACCCACTGTTTTTCATGCCTTGCCTTGTAGCTGCTTTAACTTTTCTCAAGTTGTTCCTGTACTGTATGATGTATCAATTGAATTTTCTCTATGAACTTCCTTGCCTTATCAATGTCACTGTGACCATCAATGGTGAAATATCTCTCAAAGATGAAGTCTAATGGCGATCTTGGCAAGTACCCATAACATGCCTCAAATGGTCATGTGTTTGTGGAGGAATGCTTTGCCCTGTTGTATGCATGATGTATGTAATGCAATTGTTCATCCCACAACTTGGGATGTTTGCTGCAATATCCTCTAAGAAGATGAATGACTGTTTGGTTTACCACCTCGGTTTGTCCATCTATTTGTGGATGAAAGGTTGTGCTTTTCTTCAACTTAGTGTCCATCATGTCCCACAAATTTGACCAAAAAATCCCAACAAATCGAGAATCTCGATCACTTAAAATAAAAGTAGGAAGACCAAAATGAACCCAAATGTTTTGGAATAAAAGATGGGTTGTTTATTCAATTGTAATTTGCTTTTTACATGGCGTTATTATGAACATCTTGTTGAACCTATCTACAACTACATACAAGTAATCATGACCTTTCCTTAACAATGGAAGACTTCCTACAAAATCCATTGAGATACTCTCCCATGGACGTGAAGGTACCGGAAGTGGAGTATGTAAACCAAGTTTTCTATTGCTAGGCTTACTTGTAGCACATAAAGAACATCCTCTTATGAAATGGGAAACATTATCCAACATGCGTGGCCAATAACAATACCTTTGAAGATTCACTACTGTCTTGCCTACACCAAAATGTCAAGCAATCAATGAAGTGTGCTCCTCTCTTATGATATTGTTTCTTTCTCCCTGTGGAATACACAACTTTCCCAAGTGATACAACAAACTATTATGTACATGATAATCCAACTCTTCAATTTGGTTTCCTTGACTCAAGCTTGCATATACTTATTGAAATTCACTATCATTTGCATATTGTTCAATATAACTTTCATGAAAAATAGAATTATGCTTGAGTATAATAGATGAATTTACAATAGGCCTTGAAAGCATATCAACTACCATATTGTAGATTCCCTTTTTATACCTGATAACCAAATGAAATTATTGTAGAAAACCCATCCATCTGAAATGTCGTGACTGCTGCAACTTTGATTGTGATTGTAAGTACTGCAATAGTTGATGGCGGTATGAATGATGGTCTCCTTCCCCATCAAATATTGCTTCCATTTCTTAAAAATTTGTACCAATGCTTAAAGTTCTTTGTCATATGTGGGATACTTAGTTACAAATCCATTAAAATTTTTAGAATGAAATGAAATGGGCTTACCATGCTACAATAGAATTGCTCCCATGGCATAATCTCTTGCATCCATTTGAATTTCAAATGGATGTCTAAGATCCGGAAGGGCCTATACCAATGATGAACTTATATTTTGCTTCAAAGCATCAAATGCTTTCTGTTGTACATCTCCCCAATGGAATAATTTATTGACACTTGTTAATGCATGTAATGGAGCTGCAATGGAAGAAAAATTAGCAATAAACTTTCTCCAATATTGTGCTTCCCCTAAAAATCTTCTTACCTCTGTAGCTGTATTGGGCTTGGGCCAATTCAGAATGACCTCAACCTTGGAGCGGTCTCTCTTCAACTCACCTCCTCTAACAATGTGTCTCAAATACACTAAAGAAGTCTTGCCAAATTCACACTTTGAGATCTTTAAAAACAATTGTTATTTTCTCAAGACATCAAGTACTTTGTTTACATGCATGACATGTTCATCTCTGGACTTGCTGGATATGCGAATATCATCTAATTATACAATGACAAATTCAACTAGAAATGGTCTCAATATATCATTCATTACCATCATGAAAGTAGCTAGATAATTTTTAATACTGAAAGGCATAACAAGCCACTCAAACAACCCTTGTTTAGTTTTAAATGCGGTTTTTCAAATGTCTTCTTCAACTATCCTAACTTGATGATAGCCACTTCATAAGTCTAACTTAGTGAAATATTTTGCATACCTCAACTGATCAAGAAAATAATCAATTCTTGGGAGTGGATAACGATTCTTTACTGTGATTTTGTTTAGTGCACATAAATCCACACATGTGCCAAGTTCCATCCTTCTTTGGCACTAAGACAATGGGCGAACCACATGGCAGAGTAGATGGGCGCATGAACCTTTGTTCAATGATTATTGAACTTTCTTTTTGATTTCCATTCTCTCCATAATCGATATGCGATACATGCCAATTTTTGGAAGTGGAACGTCCTGTTGCAACTGAATCTCATGCTGAATTCCCCTCTTGAGAGGTAACCCCTTTGGTTCCTGAAACATCTCGCCATGCTTGCTTACCACATCAAACAATTCAGATTTCAATTTATCATCACAACCTTAAAAAGATTCATAATCAATATCAATATTTTTCTTGATCATGAGAAGCACAAAATTTTTACTTGTGCTTCATCTGCCTGCATTAACCAAAGAAATGTTCAGCTTTTTGCGACGGGCTCTCACAATGTACTCCACCCCATTCTTGAGCAATATGTATTTGTTGTCATGGTGATAAATACCTCTTTCTTATCATACAAACAAGGACTACCCAAAATGATTCTTGAGATGTCAAGTGGAACTACATCTAACTCAACTTCATCAATGAACTTTTTAGTAATGGCGAACTTGAATAAACACTTCCTCGTAACCTGTAAGTTTGCATTGTTAACTATCCAACCAAATGGATATGGTTTATGATGAGGTACAATTTAAAGGTTTAATTTTTTAACCAAGTCTTTTGAAATCAAGTTTGATTGTGACCCACTATTGAATAATGCATCAATATTTGTATGATTTGAAATCACTCTTACATGAAACAATATTCTTGACTCTTCATTTGGAGCGTTGTTTTGACTATGTGATGAACTAGTACTTGCAACAATTTCTTTTCATTTTGTAACCATGGATGAAATCTTGGTCTCATCACCAGAGTCTGAACCAAGGTCATGTTGTGTGGTAGCGGTCGTCTTTTGTTTTCCCTTATTGTTTTTTTTCTTATGCCTTAATTTGGGATGTAATTTCCAGCAGTGGGCTTCATCATGCCCAGCTTTGGAACAATGTTGGCATATTGTTTTCTCCCCTTCTTTCTTCACACTTGCATTCTTATTTCCCTTCCATTTTCCACCCTTCTCTTTCTCCTTTCCCTTGAATGGATTCCTCTTACTTCCCTCTTCTTGAATGTTCTTTCCTCTAGATTCAAGGTACGTGGCTTGCACACATACCTCATCTAAATTGTTTGGATTGAACATAAGAATAGCATGTTTCAAATAGGAATGTAAACCCCCAATGTATTTCAACAATGTATCTTGGGAATTCAAATTTACTCCTAACAACAAAGCCCTTTTCCTAAACTCTTGTGTATAATCTTAAGACTGTTTGGCCTTTAAGCGGCCTAAAATTCTGCCAACTCATAATGGATTTTTGCATATAGGCTAAAGGATAAAACTGTCTTTTAATTGCAGAAACAAATTCAACCCAAGAAATCGATATCTTACCATGGATTCACATTTCCTCTTGAGTCTTTGCTTCCCACCAAACTAGTGCAGCTCCTTCTAGCCTTAGTGAAGCTAACTCGATATTTATGTTGTCTTCTTAAAGGTTCTAGATTCTGCAGTAAACCTCCAATTATCAAATCCAATTGTCTAACTTTTCTGCATTCACCTCTCCATTGCACATGGGAAGTTCAAACTTAATGTCCAATTTGAGTAAGGGATCAATCTTTCCTTTTGGGGTTTTTGAATGAGTATGGGCAGTTTCAGTGGTGGTAGTGGAAGATGATGCTATGTGAGATGATGATGATGATGAATATGATGAATATGATGAATATGATGAATATGATGATGAGGATGGTGGATATGGAGGTGGTTTTCAACCATTCCATTTTGAATCCTTCTTCTCATAAATTTTATCCTCTGAGCTTCCTTCTCCATGTGGAGGTTTAGAACTCTCTCCAACCATTCTAGTGTTCCTCTCTTCATAGAGGACTTTAACCATCTCAGTCAAAGTATAGAAAGCTTCTTGAATGCTTCCTCTTTTGAAGAAGGACCTTTAGGCTCTCTTTCTCCAGACTCTTCAATCTCAATTGAAGGGAAAACTTGAGAAGTTTCAAGTGTAGCTAGAATTGGAACTTTGGGTGGTGCATATTATGGCCTTGTGGTTCTCCTTCTTCTGGGAATTATCTTAGGAGTTTCAACCAATAACTTCCCTTCTCCTTTCTGCAACTTTAACCTTGTAAGCATCACAATTTTGCAACCATTAAAACCCTAATTGCACAAAATCAAGCAATCAAGCAATTCAACCTACCTCTGATACCAACTTGATCTGTTTTTTATTGTTAGTTTTTGTTGTGCTAATGTCAATTGCATATTTATAAACATGTGCTTGCTTATTGCTTCTTGTACTGAGGTTTCATTAGTTGTTTGTGTATGTAAATAGGTGAATTTCCTTAAGTGTAATATGACATTCATGAGAAAAATAGCTTAAATGACCAATGTTGAACAACAACAGTGAAAAGTAAAACAAACCATCAGATAGACACATAACACAAAGTTTTGATGAAGGAGTTCTCCCCTCCTGGGCTACATCTCCTTGGTCCAGCTTCCATGGCTTGAGCCTATGTATTAACTCAATATGGAAAAAATGCTGTTTTACAAAGCTCTATGGCTCCTGATACCTACACCAACGAGTTTAGAATGTCCAATTTAGCCAAGAAACCCTCTTCCTGAGCTCAATTTGGTTGAAAATTTCCCAAATTATGGCTCAAACAGTTTCTTCCTAGAAAAGCTCCGCTAAATCTAGAATAACTCTAGTTTACCCCAACATTTTTGGAGTTCCCATCGAATTAGGAGGTCCATCGGAAGTGCCGCCAATTTAAATGCGCATTTAATGAGTGTTAATCTCGTATTAACTACAAGTTAAATGGTATTAGCGCACTAAGCGTGTTTATTGGTGTGGTTACGGTTTGTTGTTTTGTCGTTGTGTTCACATGGGGACACTAATGATTGCGTTGTTGGAGAGTTGGAGCCGATGACACATATCCGTTTGCGGTTAAACTGTGGTGCGTTCACATGGGGACACTAACAGTTGTGGTGTTGGAGTCACCAACACATATCCATTTGTGGTTAAACTTTGGTGCTCTCAAATGGGGAGGGTTGGCCTACGGGCTGGCCCTCCCCTAATCGCCAAACTCCTGCAAGTTAGTCTTCAAATAAACGTGCAGAACTAATGGGGTAAGCAACAAAGTGGTAGCCGGTTTGCTATGTGCTTAGTCTTGCTTAGAGGAGGTCGTGGGTTCAAGCCCCGAAGCCTCGATAAAATTGTGTTACTTTTCATCAAACCAAAACTTTGGGAGGTGCCACGTGGCGACCTTCGGGCTTGCCATGTGGCATTCTTTCATTAGTCCAAAAACTGACCAATCACACTGTAACACATCACCACCTATGCAACCCAATAACAAGCTGACACTTGGAAAATTGTGATTCGATGTTGACCACCTTTGACCTTGCCTAGTCACTTGCCACATCAACAGTACAGATTGTTGACTGTGTAGTGACTAGGCCTTTCTTTTTGCAAATTTCGCCTGCTAAGAAAAGTGAATAGAACACAATAAATTTCTCATATGAACTCGATTTTCAGAAAACGAGTTGCATTAGGATCATTTTTCTGAGATGGACGTGGTCTTTCAGGTTTCGAGCCATTCTGAGAACTTATATTTTTGAGCTAAATACTGAGCACTTGATCACCTCTTGAGCATCTCAAACTTTTACATTTTCTTGAGTTGGTACAACCACTATTCTCTATATTTGAACTTATGTTGAAAAATAATGGAAACATAAGAAAAGAAAATAATGGAAACATAAGAAAAGGTGAAACAACATGCAACATATGGTGGTTCAATGTAAAATTAACATTTTAAAAGTAAGTTCTATTTATATGGCACAACGACAAATTTGGTTACAAAAGAATTAATAACATATTCATATGAAATTTGAGCAAATCTTATACATACAACATCCCATAGTGATATGCACCAACAAATATGATAATAATATATATTTCACATCCAACAATATATATTACATGAACTTTTTCAGTTGGGTTTATCTCGAGTGGTTGTCAGGAATGATTGTTATCCTCCCAACCCAGGTTCATTTCCTACAAGTGATATGATGAGATCATAAAGAATATATTGTTGTAATGGCTTTGAGCCTTGTTGTTAAATGACCTTAAGCCCTAAATAATATATTATCCTTTCTTGAAATTGGAGAATGGGATGTTTTGTTACATGGAAAAAATGTGAAATTTAAAGCAATTAATATACACTGTACATCCAACAACATACTACACATTATGGGTTACTTATTGTTTAGTATCATAAACATATAGACCTTCCAATCAAGGTTGGAATTTGGAAATAAACATTACATATTAATTAATTTGATGGTTTAAACTTTGTTTTACTTTTAAATGTCGAGCGTGACTATTATGGCCCGAATTCCAATCCCTGTCTGCATGCACTTGTAATATCTACATAAGTGTCATGAATTATTTCTTTGTAATATCCACATATTTCTGAACTATCGATTATCATAACAGATTGGATTGTAGTATCTTGAAGGGTTGATCTTCACACTCAAGTATAACTAAATAAAGGCACATTATTTATGTTAAAAATTGAAATTGAAACATACTTGCTTTGCTTTTATTATATAAAGAAAAAGCGAGTAGGGGAAAAAGAAAAAAATAAATCCTAATATATAGGTATGACAGGATAGAGATAATATATATGCATGAACGGGTAAACATCACATGGTAGGATTATGGTGTTTGTGCCATAGTGTTAGCCCCAACCTAGATCCATATTAAATCTAGATCTACCAAGCATGAGAGGGATCAAGTCCGAAGTTAAGATACATCTAAGCTTGTACTCTTGCATTACATAATAAATTTCCTCAAGCGTTTAAATAAGCTTCATTATAACAAATACCATGGAGAAATACCGCAGACTATTCAATACCATGGGCTTGTAAACCACAATAATTTATAGTTTAATTTACTCTACAATTTTATAGTTAAAATTATAATAATTATTTTAATTATCGAGATATTTGCATCTCTTATTTTAATTTAATTTAATTTTATTTTTGACCAAGTCAAAATGTTTATGCTGACATTGCAACATCACTGCCACACTAGGTTAGAGAGCGCCTCTCAGTGAAAATATAGTGTGCGTACACAACTACCGGTCCTATAATGACACAAAGTGAAAGCAATATGACAAGGACTAAAATTTATATTCATGTCACAAATAAGTATTTATCATGTTCAAAAAAGTGAGATATCATTGTAACTAGGGGAAAAACTCTTGTTTTAGGTTGACGTTTGTACCTTTTAGTATATTTATATCTTTATCAAGGATCATTTTTTATTGCGTTAAGAGGAATGAAGTGTTATATCGTTATAATAATTTAATAAGTGGAGGACTTTGTTTGTTGAGGTAAAACTTATTATTAGATTTGGTAGGGATTTCTTTTTGTAATAGTTTTATTTAGTTTAGTGACATAATTTTTTTGGCCTTTTTGGGCACTATGAAAATTGTAGTTTTGTGTTGTCTGAGTTTCACAATTTGAGTGTTTTAGAGGTTTTACAAGGTGTTTAATCCTTTCTTTGCTAAAAATACAATTTAACTAATTAAACATTGTGATCTCACCAAGAATCGTATATGATGACTACACCCTGACATCTATTATTTTACCTTAACCCTAAGAGATAAGTAAAAAACCACGTGCCATTAAACGTGCTACCCTTGAATCACTTCTTATGAGCAAACAAATTTCACTTGGGAGTGGCTATTAGTAAGATATGCATATCCATTTTATCATATATGATGAGTGCGAGATTGATGCTATAATGCATAACAATCCAACACCATATATGATTAGGTAATTGGAGAAAAATTACGTAAGTAAAGATTAAAACACACACAAAAATTATGTCCAGAGAAGAATACAAAGGAAATTAAAATAAGTTATTGAATAATATTTAACAATAGATATGCCCAAACCCTAAAAAATAAAAACTTCCATGAAAAATTATATTGTTTTGCTTGAGTGCTACCACAAAACCCTAAATGAAATAAATTACCAAGTATCTCTTTACCACTATTTGGGTTATATTGATTTCCTCCTTGCTACAACTCAATCCCTTCATTTTTTTTTTTAATTGTGATTTGATATCAAGGATTAGGCACAATTATGTGTATACAACACCTCTAGGTGGAGCAAAGCCTTGAAACTTCTCGAACTTAGAGCTAGTGTTTGTAGAGCATGAGAAACAAAAAATTCCATTGCACAAACCAGTGGGTCATTTCAACACTATGGATTTAGGATGACAAACATATTCATATTGTCTCAAATCTAAAGGTTAGTGAAGTTATGATTCAATTATTTTTGTTGTAAAGTTAATATGTCAAAATCTATGTTCAAAACCAACTCTACAAAGACAAAGAAATGTGTTTCTAATCTTTCTCTCATAGCCATAAAAAATCAATGAAGATTCATCATAATCAATCAATATCGTTTGTTATTTACAAAATACATTTTTAGTTGGTGAAATCAACCGTGCTGAAATATACTCAATCTGAGTCAAACATAGCTAACTATAGCTAAGTACATTTAATTAATGTTGACCATAATCACCTATAGTCTACCATATTTAACCATAACAATCTATAGTCGACTTTCAACTAATGTCCACCAAAATAGACAATGTCAACAAAAATTGAGCATCATAATCACTCAATATAGTTTGTTGTTTACAAAATGCATTTTTAGTTGGTGAAATCAACCATGCTAAACTATACTCAACTTAAGTCAAACATAGCAAACTATAGATAAATAAATTTAATTAATGTTAACCATAATCACTTATAGTCTACCATCATTAACCATAGTAATCCTTAGTCCACTAAATTTAACTAATGATCACCAAATAAACGATGCCAACAAAAATTGAACATAAGCACTCTTATTTAATAAAAAACTAATTACAATATGTTTGAGTCAAAATCAACATTCACCAATATTAGCTAACAATGATTGTTCTCGACAACAATTTTTTGTTGTTGGATTTGTTAGCAAGGAGACATTTGGAGGAGTCTTGTTGAACAACATTGGTTCTTCTTGAGAAGAAACAAATGACATGTATTAAACCTAGAGGATGTAGATCAATGGATAAAAACTTCTAGAAGCAACAACAAAGCACCCCATCCCCCACAAAAAATGTAGTGATAACATCTCGTTGCACTAGCCCAAGGCCCCAACATTCCCTCTAAGAGATATGTTGATGACATGAATTAAAGGAGGTTTCAGTTGATAACCCCTCTAGTGTTTGGCAATGGTATCATGGATCTGTCACTTTAAATATTCAAAAGTACAACTTTTAACATATTCATAGTAACATCATTGTAGTACAGACCATAAAATGGTACAAATGTCTACACACCATAAAATGGTGTAACTAATTTATAAATGTTATCTTCACAAAAAATGGAGTTTTTAATATTTGCTTGTTGCTCTATTTTCCTTGGGTAACATATTTTTAGGTTTTTTGCAAAAAACTCTCTCGCACTTTTCTCCATTTTGAGGATTATACTCAATGTAAAACGTAAAATCTTTAAGGCATATGGTTGGATTAATAATATACTTATCATATATTCAACATATCCCTTAGATAAATCTAAGTGGGGAAAGAAAATAATTATCCTTCCAACAACCATTCAAGCTAGACCAAATAATGCTTACTACTTTACTATATTATAGCACACACAATTGATAAAAAGCTTGCCTACAAAATATTTTGTGTCATCACCATCTCAACCTCTTAGTTAAGACCTTTTTATATATCAAAGATAGTAAAATTCAATTTTTTGTTTGTATTGATCTATATATTTAAGTACTTATTTTTCTAATTTTATTGTGTGAATAGTTTATTTTTATTTGTTTTATAAAATTTTAAATAATTTTGTTGTGTGTTATCATCCCTACTAGTTTTTTTTAGTAGTAATTGGGAAATTATATTAAGTAAAATACATGCATGGAGGCACAACAAAATTACATAAATATCAATTTAGTGTTGTTACATCAATTTCAGGCAAAATATTATCCTAGTCCAAATCCATACCATCTATTCTATGACTATACTTCACTATATCAAATTGGTGAAATGATATTGTATACACTTTGTAAAATACCCCCAAAATGAGACAAAATTTGACTTGCATATAATTTAACTAAACCAAACAAAACCTATTTTGTCTTCAGTGCAATAGAGCTAAAGTTTGTGATAAATAAAAATTTCCATTATGGTTTCTAACTAGGCTGCCAATTTGTCATCAAGGAATTGGTCAAAATAACACTTGATTTGGTTTCCAAGATTTTGATGGGGCCCCACCACTTGGGAAACTAATCCATCCATTGTGGAGATGTTGGAGTGGAGAACATTCCATGAGGATTCTGATCCTAGTCACATATGCTAGAATAATGATTGGAGTTGAGGGTTGAGGGGGAAATTCCATAATGCAAGTGCTTCATGGTGTTTTTGGAGTCACTTATTATAATTATATTACCCTAATGAAGAAATACTCTTATAAATATTCCTTGGAGCAAGGAATAGGCCTCTTCTTAGTATCTTGAGGCATGTTTGAGACTCCATCCAATAGAATATTGTGTCTATTATTCCTCTGGATCAATAAGCCACCCCACCCCCCCCGTAACTACACCTACCACCCCTATCATTTCCCTACCACTAACCCAAAATAATGCTTCAATTAGGATAATTATTCTGTTAGCTTTTCCTTTAAGAATATAATATTTATTATTGACATTGAATGATGAAGTGAATTTTGTCAAACTGCTTCTAAGGTGCCCAAAGTAATTTGCATATTGTGACATATATAAAATTTCATCACTTCAACTTTTATGTATAGAAATAATAATGTGGTACCTTTGTCTAAAAAATCATATGTTAAGGATTTGCAACAATAAGTTATGTAGTACCATTGTCAGGAGATTTTTTTTGAGTAAGTGTACCAAAACTCCTCTTCTTATTCGATTGGTGATGATCTGCCTAATAACAATGAAAAGAAAAGAAAAAATACGAGTATTCTTTAGATATGCAAAAAAATTGTTAAAACCTTGCAAAAATGATCTGCAAATACTGAAAAATATATGACAATAATACACATAAGAAACTAATGGAAGAAAATTTATTATTATTATTAAATAAGGAATACACATGTTGGAGAAGGATGTAGACTTGGGTCTATAGCATCCCCCTCTGCGTGATGGGTTTTTTTACTGCCTATGCTTTGTAGAAAATCCTATAGATTCACAAGCTCATGCAATGTACTAAAGCACATGACAAGAATCTACTTCTACTTTCAAACAATAGAAGCCAATAGATCGATTAAAACAATATGAACAAGGAGAAGATAAATCAAATGCACATAACACAAGATGTATTTTGGGGAAGCCACTACTCAAAACCCTGCTATCTGTATTGCATATATCATAAATATGAGTGAAAATACAAAGCTTGTTCTCACTAGAAAAATCCCACACAAGTATGCTCAACTCTCTCATCTCACAAGCTAGCTCTTGGCCAACACTTAGCCAATTCTACAGCTCTCCAAGCTCCCGATCTCTTGTGTTATTCCTAGGATGAATAGCCTGTATTTAAAGGGAATTCATGCTTCCAAAACTGCGCAATCCAACATAGGATCAATCTTTGATGCATACATGATATTTACACTCCAGTAAATAATACAATTGATAGTACATTGTCCCTGTACTCTAGTCTCAACTGGTCTTTCTCTGAACTGACATGCATGATTCTCTCATGAGGGATTCTTCAGTTAACTGGAGTAGCACTAGTGGATGCACTAGTGTACAAACTGATTGTTAGTCCTCTATTAGTTCCAAAAACAATTTGGAAATAATTTAAATTAACTTAACTCAGTAAACTGAGTGATCTAATTTCCAACTCAATTTAAACTCATACTGGACCCCTAAAATTTAGGGAGAACATATACATGACTACAGAAATACTTCCAACTCGAAATTATTAAGTTAATTAAACTTAATTAAATATTTACAAGTTGCTATAAGAATATAATTCAATTTTAATTCTCAGTTTAATTCAAGGACATATCAAACTAGAATTTCTTGTTGCCATTTCTCAACACTCCCTCTCAACAAGAAAGGGATTATTAGCTACCCCAATCCTGTCTCTGTGAAACTCAAATTTACATATTGACAATGCCTTTAACAAAATTTCAGCATCTTTCTCCTCCATGGGAATTTACTTTAACAACATAATCTACCTCAATACACAATCTCTGAGATGATGATATCAGATATCAATATGCTTGGACCGATCATGAAAAACTGGATTTTTCGAGAGTTTGATACAACTATGATTATCAAAGTAAATCATAGTTGGATCCATCTACTGACCAAATAAACCAACTTGAATCTTCCTCATCTAGATGGCCTCACATGCTGCCTGACTCGCAGCCATGTACTCTGCCTCTGCCGAACTGAGTGCAACCGATCTTTGTTTCCTGCTATACCAAGAAACTGTTGCTGACCCAATACTGAAGATCCCTCCTGATGTGCTCTTCCTGTCGGATGGAATCCCTACCCAATCTGCATTGGTGAAGCCTTCAAGCTTCACTCCCTCTGTCTGTAGGTACCGTAATCCATACTGAGAAGTTCCCCTGAGGTATCTCAACACATGCTTTGCTGCCTTCCAATACAACTTGGTAGGCCTAACCATCGCTTGACTAAGCTGGTTAACTTCATAGCACATATTCGGTCATGTGTTCACTAAGTACATGAGTGAACCCACAAGATTCCTATAAATAATAGCTTCCATTACTTCCCTTGAAGTAGCACCCTTGTTCCTCCAGTTACCTGCTAGAGGAGTCTCCATGGGTTTGCTGCTCTCCATGCAAAATCTCCTGAGTATCTCATTGGCATACTTGCCTTGAGACACAAACAACTCCCCATCTCCCTATCATACCTCCATGCCAAGAAAGTAATGCATGAGCCCCGTGTCCTTCATCATGGTCAAAGTTCTAAAAAACTTCAGGCTTCTTTATGTACACCTATTCCTCAATCAAGCCATTAAGGAAGGTTTTCTTCACATCCATCTGATGTATCTTCCAACCCATTTGTGTTGATAGTGCCAATATAAATCTGATCAACGAGTACCTTGCAACAGGAGCAAATGTCTCATCATAGTCAATCCCCTCTACCTGTGAAAAGCCATGGGCCACAAATATAGCCTTATGCTTCTCCACACTACCATATGTAGTTTGATTTATCTTGTAAATCCAACGGGAGCTCACCACTGACTTGTCCTTCGGCCTCAGGACCACATCCCAAATACTGTTAAGAAATATGGAGTCAACTCCTCGACCATGGCATCAACCCAAATTGGCTGCTGCACTACTTCCTTAAAGGAAGATGGCTCTGTCACAACACATTTTCCCATAAGAGCCATGTATCCAGTGTACCTCTCAGGTGAGCTCCTCTACCTGCGTTGAGAAGTGGGTGCTCCCACATTCTCCGTGCATCAACCAACAATCTGTCAGCATCTCTGGTGCGCTTTCTTCCCTCTTTGGAAGACTCTACTCGAGTGGATGTCTCCACTCCTAGATCTTCTGCATGTGGCTACTCCACATTAATCTGAGGCTCCTCAAGCTTAGGAGCTAAAAGCTCCTCATCCTCATGTAGCTCAATCTCCCTCTCAAGGGAAACTCACATGGACTTCTCCTCATCGAATATGACATCCCTACTAACCACTGTAATCCTGCTGGTCGACAAGTACACCTGATAGTTGTGAGGTGTATCAGTGTACCCCAAAAATATCCCCAACTCTACTGTCGACTCAAGATTCTTTCATGAATATTTCGTTACATGTAAATATACCGACCCCCAAAAATCCTAAAGTGACCAACATATGGACTCTTATCAGAATAATCCTCCTCTGGTGTCTTCATCTCAAGTATACAATGTAGGCTATGGTTCTGAACATAAACTATTGTGTTGCATTTCTCAGCACATAAGTGTGGTGGTAGGCCCTGATCATGAAACATCGCCATCACTTCCCCTACCATGCTTCTGTTCTTCCTCTCGGGCACCCCATTCTGCTAAGGGTTATGGGGCGCCGTTAACTCCCGTTTAATCCCTTCTGCTACACAAAAGTTCTTAAACTCATTTGAGACATACTCAACACAGTTATCACTCCATAGAGATTTAACCGTCTTGCCCGACTCTTTTTCCGCCAATGCTTTAAACCCACAAAACTTTGGGAAAGTTTGATCATTTTTCTGCATGAAAAATATCCAACATTTACGAGAATATTCATCAACAAATATAAAATAATACTTGTGTTTGGCCATGGATGTTGTCGAGAATGATCCACACACATATGAATTGAATTTCTCTAGAATATCCTTTGCTTGACTGTCTCTACCGTGAAAGGAATACTTGGCGTATTTCCCAAAGTACACCCCTTGCATGTATCGACTTCCTCAAGCATACCTTTGGGAAGACCAGTAGATATCTGCTACAATATCTTCAAAGTCCCATGATGCAATTGGCCCAATCACCTGTGCCACAAATCGCCAACGTCTCGGCTCTGCACCTTTTCTACTTTTGTGCTCAAAGCATCATACTCCTCTACTTCCAGCTTATAGATATTCTTTACCTGAATCCCTATCTTCTTTACTTGACCCGTGGCTATGTGCCGAAGAAACGCCTTTCCTTTCAAGAATATCACATCATAGCCTTTATCCTCAAGCATGGCAATGGATACCAAGTTCTTCTTCAACCCAGACACATACATAACATTATTCAAGGTGAGTGGAGCCCCATTCTCCCTCTTAAAAGTAATCATGCCCAATATAGTAACACTATACTTCCCATCATCACCCATCTCAATATGCATCTAGAGATCTTTCTCCTCTAGGTCACGGAATACCTCTTCGTTGCCAGTCATGTGGAATGAAACTCCACTGTCTAAGTACCATACACTTCCCATCATTGATGAAACTATGCATGCAATGAGGGAAAAGTCCAAATAGAATTGAGAGGCCAAAGTGTCACTTGCCGCTCCTCTTGAGGACTTTTTCTTTGACTTCTTGAGTGGACAATTTGTAGCAAAATGGCCCAGCTCATGACAATGAAATCACTTAACTTTTATCATGTCTTTCTTCTTACCTCCATGATAAGAATCCAATTTGGAATGGGAATCTTTCCCTTTCCCCTTCTTTTTGTTAATTGCTAAGGCACTATTCTCTTCATCATCAACCTTTAATGAAGAGCCATCCTTGGTGTTCCTCCTGATCTCCTCATGCATCAAATCTGACCAGAGGCGTTCCCAATCCTGCAACTTCTCCGGACCATTGACAGAGTCCTGATAACTATGCCAACTCTTTGGGAGTCCAAGAAGAGCAAGACTCACCATATCATCCTCATCAACCATGATTCCAACACTTCCAAGTTCATCACGACACTGAGTGAACTTGGTCAATTATTTTGGAATCATCTCACCTTTCTCCATTTTGATTTTTTGAAGTTTGTCCTTTAGTGCCAATTTCCTTTGGTCACTATTGTTTTGATACAATCCTATCAATGCTTTCCACATAGCGTACTGAGTTTCCTTGCCATGGAGACTCGAGACAATGTGGTCTCAAACTTCCTCAAGGATTATCCGCCTCGCCTTCGTCACACACTTCTTCCATTCGGCCAATTTCGGTGTATCTGATGTTGATGGATTAGGAATTTCTTGATCAATGAATTCCTTCAAGCCATTATCCTCTAGCACAACCTCGATTCTCTCCTTCTAGGCTATAAAATTCGAGCTTCCTTCCAAGGCATATTTGAGTCGCAAACCGTAGAACACCATTTGCCGATTCTGAGGTATGTATTGAAAATTCGAAATTCACCTGTAACCTAAAACTAAAAACTTTGAAATCTCCTCTAGTATATTGTTTTAAGCTCCAATACCATGTAGAAAATCATGTATATTCACAAGCTCATGTAATGTACTAAAGCGCTTGACAAGTATCTACTTCTACTTTCAACCAATGGAAGGCAATAGATCGATGAAAACAATATGAACAAGAAGAAGATAAATCAAAGGCACATAAAACAAGATGTATATGGAGAAAGCCACTACTCAAAACCTGTAGGTTTTAACACCATACAAAAATTACCTGCATACGAATTCTTTAAAACAAAAAATAAGCAATGGCGAGAGCATAACACATAAAACAAATATACACAAAGATTTTCCCCTAGATCCCAAAACCAGGACTACCAGATTGATTTTTCATTATGTTCCTTTCAATGTTACAATACATATATATACATGCTGAAGCATCCATAAACCCCAATCCATTAACCCTAGATTAGAACACAATCGTAGTTCCCTTGACTGGATCTACAAAATACCATAGACCAAAAACCATCACACCCAAAACCATGTGTGAAAACCATGCACAAAACCATAGGTAGGTTCGCCCGCCTAATATAAGTTCCATTTTTTTTCCCAGGGCACTGCCCTGGACCTCGTAGAGGGGGGCTACTCCCCCCTCAAACCCCCCGTACAGGTGGGGCTACCATCCCCCCTATGATTCCCCCGTTGCGCATTGACGCAATGAAGGGGGGGGCTCTACCCCCCCTCTAACCCCCTAGTTTAACTACTGGGGCTATCTTGGAAAGAATATAACATAACCCAACATAACCCCACTATCTGTAATGCATATATTTGAAATATGAGTGAATATAAAAAGCTTGTTCTCACTAGAACAATTGTGTCTCTCAACTCACAAGCTAGCTCTTGGCCAACACTTAGGCAATTTTGTAGCTCTCCAAGCTCTTGATCTCTTGCGTTATTCCTAGGATGAATAGCCTGGATTTAAAGGGAATTCATGCTTCCAAAACCGCACAATCCAAACATAGGATCAATCTTTGATGCATGCATGATATTTACACTCCAGTAAATAATACAACTGATAGTACATTGTCCCTACACTCTAGTCTCAATTAGATCTTTCTCTGAACTGACCTGCATGAGTTTCTCATGAGGGAATATTCAATTAACTAGAGTAGCACTAATGGATTCACTAGTGCACCAACTGACTATTAGTCCTCTATTAGTTCCATAAACAATTTGGAAATAATTTAACTTAACTTAACTCAGTAAGCTGAGTGATCTAATTTCCAACTCAATTTAAAGTCATACTGGACCCCTAAAATTTAGGGAGAACATATACATGACTACAGAAAGACTTCCAACTCGAAATTCCTAAGTTAATTAAACTTAATTAATTATTTACAAGTTGCTACGAGAATATAATTCAATTTTAATTCTCAGTTTAATTCAAGGACTAATTAACTGAAATTTCTTGTTGCCATTTCTCAACACACTTCTGCAATTTATCTATCTCTCATTGGTTGCAATGAGAAGAATGAAGGGTGAATGAGGGAACTCAAACTGGGAGCTTGAATGGTTTAGGATGACAATGACGACGATGAAAGGATCATGTGTAGAGAGTGAGGGGAAAACCTCTCTATTTATAATAAAATGTTAGGATAGATCTAGATATAGTAAAATAATAAAATATTAATAGACCAAATCAAGTTCTCGCTGTTAGGTGTATTTTATTATATTTGAGAAAGGAAAAGATTATTGAAATGGTAAACAATCTTTATTTAGTCAACTAACTAAAAAAAAATGATTTATTGAGTTAATTGAGAAAAATGGTTAAAATAATTAATGAATAAAAAATATTTGTTAATTACTTTAAGGAGATATGGTCAATGTGATTTAGAAATAATTATTAAATAATGATCTATTAATTATTTCATAGGAGAAATGTGTAATGATTAAGGAATAGTAATAAAAATAATGATTTATTTAATTATTGTTATGAATGAGTGAAAATATTTTTACCTATTTTTACTAAATGGGTAAATATGAAAATAACATGAAATTAATTAAATGAATTTCTGGGTTATTTTCAAGTGGGTAAACATAAATAATTTAGGAAAAATGGTTCACTAAATTATTTCCTAAGGTGAAAGTGGGGTTTATGTGTAAAAATCATACTACATGATGTAATTTGATTTTCGATCATCCTAGTGGAAAATAGCTAGGTGATCACTTTTTAGGTGATAACAACCATGTTCTTCAACACACACACGCAGACACACACAGATAGATATAAAGGAGATTGGTGTATCCAATAGGTTGGTGCCTATAAATTCTTGTAGCAGTGGTGATTTGTATCTCCATTAGGTTGGTGCCTACAAATTGTTAAAGCTAATTGGATTGGTGTCTCCGTTAGGTTGATACTTACAAATTGATGTAACAATAGGTTGGTGTCTACAAAATATTGTTAGGGTTCAAGAGAAATAAATATAACAATCAAGAAATACACATTCAAACCATGTACACCATGATTATCTGGAAAACCCCAATTGGGGAAAAACCAACCAACAATAGATATATTATTGTCCTTGGCTAAAACACAGCCAAGCTGGCCAACAACCTGAGCTTTCACCACTCAACCATGGTTACCTACAATGGAGAATACACAAGCCTTTTAAGGGATTCAACTACATGTAATACCATGGGCTCAATACCATGAGTCACCAATACTAGGTGCCCGAAACCACAACTGTTAACCATAACTGTTGACATAACCTCAACTCCACCATAGGGTCAAGTTTATACTAACAATCCCCCCTTTAAACTTGACTTTGGGTTTTCTTTGGCCAAATCTACCAAGTGAGCTAGCCACCACTCACCTCCAGGCCCTACCTAGTCAATGTTAGGGTATTTGATAATCTCACAAGCTGTCCTAGTTCAGCATGCTTCATCATACCACCACATGCATCCCCATATCACCCAAGCGGACATTCAAACTTTACTAGTGATTTACTGGGGTACGCATGCCTTTCCAGGTCTTACAGTCGTATACCCAGTTACATGAAAATTTCCATTTTGTTGCTATCTTGACCCACACTCAACTTGAACCGCTACAAGTTTAACCATGCATGTCACCCTGTAAGACTCCTATCCCACTATTTAACCCTTCTCTTATAACTAAATTTTTATTTAAAATTTATGTTACTATTTCAGAATATAAACTTTTCTTTAACCATAAAAGCCTTTCAACAAATTTCTCTAAAAAAAAAGAAAAAAAGAATGACCCGACTTTATTGATTTTTTAAATTTCCAAAAAATATTCCCAGGGCTTGCATTTTCTTCTTGCTCCTCATCGAACGAGGCCTTGGAAAAGCCTTCAGACTTCATTTTCTTCTTGCTCCTCATCAAACCATCACTCAACGGACATTTCTGGTTTGTGAAACGAGCTATTGCTTCAACCAGCGCCACCACTTCGTGGATGGGAACATTTCGACCAACTATCCAAGGCCCTTGCCAACCAGAGCTCTAATAGCACTTGTTAGGGTTCAAGAGAAATAAATATAACAATCAAGAAATACACATTCAAACCATGTACACCATGATTATCTGGAAAACACCAATTGGGGAAAAACCAACCAACAATAGATCTATTATTGTCCTTGGATAAAACATAGCCAAGTCAGCCAACACCCTGAGCTTTCACCGCTCAACCATGGCTACCTACAATGGAGAATACACAAGCCTTTTAATAGCTTCAACTACATGTAATACCATGGGCTCAATAACATGAGTCACCAATACTAGGTGCCCGAAACCACAACTTTTGACATAACCTCAACTCCACCATAGGGTCAAGTTTATCTAACACATAAAATATTGCAGAAATATAAACACAGAAAACACATAAAATAAGAGAGACACAGATATACATGGTTCACCCCGTTTGGGCTACGTCCACCTTGAATAACCAGTCCTTCCTTTCTATTATCCAACAAAATGAAGAGACACAACCTACAACAGATCCGCTGTAATATCCTCTGTTTTCTCTCACAGTCTCACCTCTCTATTTCTCGCTCATAGAATACACATCTATTACACAGCCTCAAATACAATGCCCTCATACAAAGAGAGGGGTTGCCTTCTAGGGCAAAAAACCCTAAACTAAACATAAGTTCTACCGTCAGATCATCCGCCTAATGAACGACTCATATTGACTAGAAATTACTATACTTTTACAAGGCAATTTTACATCTGTTTTTAGCTTCGGGGGCTTTGCCCCTTTGCCCCCGAAACCCCCGCCGGGGGACCCCTAGCCCCCAGACCCCCCAGCCGGGGGGGATCGGCCCCCCAAACCCCCACGGGGGTGGACAAGTCCCCCCCGCACAGAGGGGTGTACAAACTTCCTGGGGTATACATCTGGCTGAAACAAAGACCTCTAAAACAATCATGCTCCATTTATTATGAAAGATGTTTTGTGGTTTTCTCCCAAAAAGGTTTCTACTTATATCTGGTGTTTCATGTTCTGCATATGATATTATTTTGTACTCATTGTTATGGCAGACAAATCGCTCTTATGGACAAGATAAATCTTGCTAGATTTAATGGTTGAATCTAGCAACAAATAAACAAACTAGTAAATCTTTCTTTAGGTTCATCCTTATTGAATCATAAGTAAGAGTACTGGAATATGAAATCTGTACATTTCGAACAAAATGCCTCATGAAGATCCTCACTATGGTTTGATGCAACTTTTGAATGTCCAAAATCCAAACCTATAAATACACAAAAAAACAAAGGATTAAACTCATATGATATATAAATGATTCAATAACACCTATACTAGTAATCAAGGAGACTAGCATGTGATATAATTACCAATGGAAAATGAAAGTAAACAAACAATACATCATATCCAATGGACAACATAATGAGAAAGAAATAATCTTTTGTATTATAACTTAATGAAAAGTAGATACAACCTTAGCCTTGATGATGTAATCCGCCTCCCAATGGTCTCCAATTCCTCAAGTCACAAGCTTCCATTCCTAATCTGAAAACGTAAGTTTACATTCCAAAAGTCTCCCTTTACCCTCCGGTCTATGTTGAATTTATAGGCCAAGAGGAGTAGGTTTGAGATCCTCTTCTCAAGGGATGAGATCCATAAGGAGAGGGATTATCATTCCACAAAGAGAGGGAGTTTGATTCATGACCCAAGGGATGAGGCTCAAGTATGTAGGGGTTCGAGGCCTTCTAGTTGAGAAATATTCCTCCAACAAGGCTTCTAAGATTTTCTTTTTATTTTTACCTTCGTTAAGATATATGTGCAGTTTTTAGTGGAAGACATAGCACAAAATTGTGTAGTCCACAATGGTTAAAACTGCGCTTGCACTGACAATGGCTAGGGAAACTGCACAAGTGCTTAAAAATTGATTTTTAAGCATTGTAATATAGGATTATTTTTGTCATTGGGATTGTTTCGCTTCCAACATTGCGGGGGAGTGCTTGGAACACTTCATTGGATAACGAGAGCTCTGGATTGGCGGTCATTTGCTTAATGGTGACAAAATGATGTGTAACACTCATTCATGAATGTTTAAATAAGTAAAAATTGTCTTATATGATTCAACCCCCCTCTCAATCTCTCTCTCTCTCTATATATATATGTGTGTGTATATATATATATACATATGTGGGGGAGTGCTTGGAACACTTCATTGGATAATGAGAGATCCGGATTGGCGGTCATTTGCCTAATGGTGACAAAATGATGTGTAACACTCATTCATGAATGCTTAAATAAGTAAAAATTGTCTTATATGATTCAACCCCCCTCTCAATATCTCTTTCTCTCTCTCTCTCTCTCTCTCTCTCTATATATATATATATATAGAATGGTAAGAAAAAAATCTCATATGCACAACATGAAACATCTGATATAAGTGGAAACCCTTTTGGGAGAAAACCACAAAAATTCTTTCATGATAATATTTTGTAGACATGAATATATTGTTACATCAATTTGTAGGTATCAACCTAACAGAGACACCAATCCCATTAGCTTCAAGAATTCGTAGGCACCAACCTACTAGAGACACCAATCCTCACTGCTACAATAATTCATAGGCATCAACCTACTGGATACACCAATCCCCTTTCTCAATTTATTTAGATCTTTCTTCCACACTAGGCACTCTATCAACACTTTACTTTAACCCAAACTTCCCAAATCGGTGCTCATATGAATAAGTTATATACCATATGTTATTTTTCTTATCGAGACCTTAGAAAATAGAAGGATATGATTAATGCGACTTTACTTCTGATCTAGTGTAATTATACCAACCTTTTGGCTATTTTGAAGTTGTCTGACATTACCAGTTTCTAGGGAGATAAAAACCTCAAATTTGAGATTCACATTGATGTATTGGAGAAATGCTCGAAAATCATAAACTAAAAACCTTGCAAAAATAAGAATTTTCAACCATTATGATGACCAACTTTTTTGTCAATTGTTGGAAACCTTTCTATCAGTTGACGACGCAGTCCACCAAGATATAGGGATACTGGAGGATTAATGAGAGATTTACTTTGTGGACTTTTAGTGTGGATAAGCCTGGTGTGGTAGACAACACTTGTTGGCAAATTCATTGTTTGTTATTGTGATCAAGGGAATTTGGGGCCAAAACTCCAAATTTAATACATTATACAAGCATATAAAAAAAATCCAAAATTATTTACACCACAAAACTAAGCTCGTTTTGCCTAAAATGACAACAGAATATTTTGTTTCTTTTTGGAAAAGTTTATGTCACTTGAAAGCCACGAAGCACTAGAATAATGGAATAATAGAGGATCCAAAGGATGCGACTTTACAAAAATCTAGTATTGCAAAGTATTGGTATGACAAACTTCCTTTCTATCACAAATTTCCATTAGTTAATAGTATCAGGATACTAGAGCACCAAAGAATTTGATAAATGAGACTTTTTAGAAATCCTTGTTATGGTGAAGTCTCGATAGACTAATTCACTTGACGAACTTTATTCTATCATAGTTTCATGTTAGATACTAGATAAAGTACCAAATATATATATATATATATATATATATTTCATGTAAGAGTATCGTGGAAAATTTCTAGTTAGGCTTCCTCTCAATACACATACTTCATTTAATGCACTCTTTTCTATTAAGTGATGAAATGGAAAAAGGCTTGGAGATCTAGTGTTTTTTTGTTGTTTTCCTTTGTTACACAAAAAAATCTCCTCTCGTTGAGAACTTGATTGATATCCTCCACCACCAGAAGAACCTATGTAGTTACATTTTTTTCTCCAAACTGCAACCCATCCTTTACTCCTCTGCACCTTGCATCCTTCAAATCTCTTATTTTCACCTATTTCTCATCTTCCACCATAGATATTATACAAATGTGCTCACCTATCAATAGTATTTATGAGGAACAAAATATTACTTATGGGGTTGACATGAAAAACTTGGTTGATCCAACATATCTAATCTCCCCCTAACTCAGGCCACGATCCATATCGATCTCCCCCTAACATTGACATTAATTACAATACAATATTAAAAAATCTCCCATTTTGTCATTGATGGAAACCCAAGACATTTGTGCATTGCTACTATAGAAATCCCCTTGTCTACAACTTCTCCCCCTTTGGTATCATTGGCAAAGGGTTGGTCCTTTGAGTATAGTAGATCCTCTGTCTATAAATTGTTCCCTTGAGCTTGAGCTTTCCTTTACCAATATTTTGAGAGGGAAATCACTCCTAGCTTTTCTTTGAGATATTCAAATGTTTCTTTGGGAAGTGGTTTAGTCAATATATTTGCAACTTATTCCTTGGTAGCAATGTATCATTATTGATAAAATTTCCATTTGATGTACAAATTCTCCATTTATAGGGTCTCAATTTTCTCATTGCATGCATTGCAAACCTTGGCGCTTTCAGTGGTAGTTGATTTGTTGTTACTATTTACATGGTTTAGAGTGTAGTTCCTCCCCCAGGTAAGTGAAGAAGTTGGGCTCTGAATATACAAGCAAGAGATGTAACAGGTGTCATAGAGGTTATAAGAGTCACCCACGGGCTTAGAGATGTTAGAGATAATGTTGATAGGAAGGGTGACATCAAGAGGTTAAAGAGCCTTCAGGACAAATGGTTCATTGTTTCTTAGAGAAATCAAACATGGGATGGAAAAATTGTTGAATGGGGTGCAAGGGACACCAATGGGTACAAACTTGGCACAAAAATCACCGACAGAGAGGGTAATAATAGGGGAATTGAACAAACCCAGGGAGAAGATAATATCTAGAGAAGGGTGATCAATAAGCAAACTTGACTAAAAGAAATGAAAGTGGAGGGATTCAACTTAATGGGTAGAAGATTCCAAATATTAATAGAGATAAGGAAATTAAGACTAAAATGAGAAAATCACCCATTCTCGTTGATGCCCAAACTACTAAGGCAACCCTGAGCCCTAAAACTGCCAATTCTCTGCATAGATTGGCCTCCTGGAATACAATTACTAGAATTTACTAGACGACATGAATGGGGAAGCCAATTCCTCAACCCACAGGTACTGAAGGAGCGAGCATGCATAGGGAGCTCATTATAGAGCCTATCATCACCTAAATTAGCAAATACATAAAAAATTCTATAATTTATGGGCACAAATTTTGTTTGGGAGCAATTGGAAAGATGCACCCACATAGATTGTGTCTTGGCATAATTGTAAAAGAGCTATATACAAACCTTGAATTTAATAGAGAAGCGACTATCACCACATGGAGATACTACCAAATCTCCATTAAACCCATGATGCTCAGCTTCTTAGAATTCATCACAAAGCAAGGTACTATTTTGTACGAGGCAGGAAAATGATTTTGAACATCGAGGACAAGGCGTGCGAATTTAAGGAGGCTCCCATGCATGGATCAAACGCTTGGCTACAACCACAACACCCACTAGCATGACCCATTTTAAATAAATTCGAGAACTCATATTTCCCTTTTTATGTTTCCAAGAGTGCAGTGCAGTGAGGTTAGCATAAGGTTGATTAAAATTGTTAATGAAACTTAAGGTATAGTTTTCCAATCCTTGATGCCATTTATTTAAGTTTAACCCACGTTGAGGAGGTAGGCTAGATTAGGTTGATGATATGCTTCTGTATTTTGGCCTCTTAGGATATGAAAGAAATGCTTTGAGAAAAAGCGTTCCAGAGCATGATTGATTCTTTGGAAAATGAGCTCGAGGTGATTGTCTTTTGGAGAGGAGCCATTGTTAAGATGTTGTATAATAATAAGAGAGTCTCCTAATATTATTAGTTGGTGGATTCCCATATCTTGGGCCAAAATTAAGCCTAATAATCTATTATATATTTCTTCTTGAATGTTGGTCTTCCTGCCCAGCCCCCAGTGGTAATTAGCGTCAATTTTTCCTTTGGGAGTGATGATAACCCCTCCCCCTCTTGTGGCCCGTATAGTAGGCTTCCAATCATTAAATTATGCAAAGTTTTATTTTATTTTCAGGATTCATCGTATTTTCTCAATTTGCATCTTGTGACCATGGGTGTACTAATAAATGCACATTTTCCATTCTAAATTTCTTCAACATTTCCTTGATGTATTTAGTTTGGGAAATGAATATGACTTTGTTGGATTGAACAACATGCAACCCTAGAAATAATGATAGTTCTCCAAGCATGGACATTTCAAATTATTTTTGGATTTATTTTGTAAACTTTTGGCTCATTTTGTCAACATCACTTCTAAAAATGATATCATCTACATAAATCACATTGATTATTTTTTTTTTCATTATTTGTTATGATGTAAATATTTTTGTCCGCATGTCCTCTTTTGAAATCTTGTGGTAGTAGATACTTGTCAAGTCTTTAATACCAAGTTGTGGGAGCTTGCTTTAGTCCATAAGGCGATTTGTTCAATATGCATATATAATATTCATTTTCTAAAAGCTAAAATCCTTTTGGTTGTTCAATATATACCTCTTCTTCTAGGTTTCCATTTAGAAAGGCCGACTTGGCCTCCATTTGATATATTTTGAAGTTCTTGAAACATGCAAATGCTAAGAACTTTCTAATTGCTTTTAATCTTACAACTAAAGCAAAGGTTTCTTCAAAATCAATACCTTTAATTTGAGCATACCCTTCATATACCAATATTTATTTGTTTCTTACTACTTATCCATCCTCATTCAACTCATTTATGAAGACCCATTTGGTGCAAATCACATTCTTGTCTTTTGGTCTAGGCACAGGTTCCCATGTCTCATTCTTCTTAATTTAATTAAGATCTTCTTCCATAGCATTAACCCAAAGATTTTCTTGACTATCTTGTGCAAAGTTCTTGGGTTCTATTTTGGATAGAAGAACAAATCTTTCTTGTTTTGGTGAACGTGCTAATTTTTTTCTAGTTTGGACTCCTAATTTTTTTATTACCAAAAATATAATTTTCTAGTTGATTCTTCTAAACATACTTACATGGAATCTTTGGTTATTAAAGTTCTATTTCCTTTTCCTCTTCTTCATGTTCTTCCTTTTCTTTCTAGCTGCTAATTTTCACCTCCATACCTTCATTTGCTTGTGATAATTATTTTTGAGGTATTACTTCATCCACTCTTACATCAATGCTTTCTACCACTTTGTGTAGAATTTGTAGGCCTCACTCCAAATGCATACCCAAGAAAGGTACCTTCATCTATTTTGGAATCAAACATGCCGTTGTAGTGGCTACAAGCACCCTCCAAAATTTTTCCTTACATTTTTTTTGGAGCCTCCCTACCAACCATCCTCATCAACATGTCTTGCACCATCAAGCACATAGGCTTCAGCTGTTTCACAAAGTCTTGTTAGCCTGTGCATGTAAGTTTGTTCCACCTCCTTCACAGGCTACTTTCTGGACTTAGTGTCAGTTGCTAGTTGAGCAGATCCCTCTGGTGATTGTGCCATTCGGGAGGGGAACCATCCTTCCTTCCAAAAATTGCGCAAACCCAGCTGGACACCCAGCTGGGCTCTATAATTGTGCAATTCTTCCTGACAGTGTTCCTCTAAAAAATTGTGCAATTCATCCAGGACAATTACTTAGCCCAAAAATTGCGCAATTCTGGGTAGTAGTCATCTACTGTTCCCTGAAATTGCGCAATCCCATGGGAAAACCAACCTAGCAGCTAACAAAAATTGCACAAATTAGGCAGGCAACTTGCTGGGCTTAGAAATTGCGCAATGCAGTCAGACAGGCCTCCTTGAGAAAATTGTGAAATCTGACTCGGATAGCTGCTTAGCCCAGAAATTGCATAATCCTGGGAGACAGTCACTTGTTCCTCCTAGAAATTGCGCAATTTCCCGGGGACACCCATCTCTACTCAGCCCAGGAACAACGTAGATTTTCATCCCAGACTCGCAGACTGATACATATGCCTTCAGGTTGACCAATTCGCTCCGGGACCAAGAAAACTGATTTGCATGCATGTAATGCTTTTCCAAAGGCAACATGAAAAGGCACCCCTATATTTAGGGATATATTTTTAGCAGCTAGAGGTTACATGCATGGATAAATTTAGAAACCTCCCGCCAAGTATCACTTTTCCTAAATTTATGGTATGTGTGTCATAACCTCAATTTTATCAAACTCATTTTCTAGATGTTGTAGAGCTCATTCCTTGCATCAATCTTGTAGCTCTGACATCCCACATCGCATCTAGGAGTCGTCGACACATTCAACTCAGCTGTTTTGTGTTTCGGCTTGTGTGAATGTTGTCTTCTTGATTTCTGCGAATTCTTGCTATTATTTACATGCATGTTAGCTTGTACAAGCATTGTTTCAGTTTTCTTTTTGCACCAATGGTCGTCGTTGCGATGACCTGCTTCGCTCAAATGCATGTTGTCACGTTTTCTGAATCCTGCACTTATTGTTTGCATACATAATCATTCACTCTTGTTTGCACTCATCTCATCATGCATTCAGACTTCTCATGTTTTCAGTCGCTTGTCGACCAGTCTGGGTTACCTTGTTCTGGACCATGCCTTGCCTAACTAGCACTCCGCATTTCCAGAAGCGAAGGCTCTGGCTTGCCTCTAGAAATTGCACAAGTCTGGTCCAACATTGACCTCCAAGATTGCATTGCGTAAATATTGGAGGAAGTTCAATGTTGGCCTAGAAACTGCGCAATGCAGTTTGCTGGTTGCATGTCGCTACTGACTGAAATTGCGCAATGTGCAATTTCAGTCCTTAGCAGGCCAGGCTGGACTGTGCATTGCATAGTTCCAATAGTCATTCAAATTCATGAAAACCCAGACTGTGCCTTGCGTAGTTTTGACAGTCAGTCTCCCGACCTCCCGACGGAAATCATGCAACCTTCACGATTAATCACATAGGTATGTTGTAAGTCAGTCCTCAAGTTTGTTTTAGTTTTCAACTGATGGATTGCTTTCCATGAGTGTTGTTATGTCTCCAAGAATCATAGGTGTTCATCTCTCTCTCAACAACACAATTACAATGGCCTTCAGGAAAGCAGAGTCAAAGGAAACCGTTGAGAGCATAACGGGGGTTGCAGCCAAGCAAGTGTCTATGAGCTTACCTACCTATGAAGACATCAAGTTGTTCATAGAAAAGGACATCAAGATAATATGATGACATCATCACAATGAGAAACACCATGGCAACATCATAAGGCAACACACCCGCACACAACAAATGCAAGATAAAGTTTGTTGACAACACAAAGGTGGAGCAAAGCTGTGAGTTCAAAGCATATCCACTTGTGATGAAAGAAAACTTGGAGATTTAAGCTATGAGGTGATGAAACGACACGAATATCACGTGAAGGAGGAGAGAGAAAATGTGTTGCAACAGGAACATGTACAACAGGGGGTGCAACATGCATAGACGGATGAAACTGCGCCCGTACAAGTTATAGATCCATCCCAGCATCTGGCATGGAGCAGACAAGGTGAGAAGTGCTGTTGATCACATGCAAGGGAATTCAACAACATGCATGTCATTTTGCGCATGCATGCGATCCCACCCATTTGGCACACTTACCGAGGCGAAGACAAGAAGCAATTCCGACTGGAGCCGAACATGTATTCCGACAAATTGATGTGCATGACCACTAACACATGCTTGGACATAAGCGCAGACACTATGCATTAATATGTTGTTGGTCCGGTCGCACCCAAGATGACCATGCGCATGCTATCAGACGAGTTGGATAGAGGAGCCATATTAGTGTACTGAGACACAACAGAGGAAAGAGTTCACTTTCAACAAGATGTCACCATTCAGCCCGCAAACACCACAACAGACCACCAAGCTTGACATCAATTCGCCACGGTCGACCAGCATGAGGATGTTGAAGAGTTGGTCATCCCACATATGTCCGAGTCTTAGTGATGTCTTGCATGGCTTGCTCAATCCTATGCCATCCCACATGGGTACATGTGCATTGTAATGTAACATCATTTAAAGTGAAATTCCAAGTGTCGATAGTTGGACGTAATAGTGACGTCTTAGGTGAAGAGTCATAAAGGGGAATGTCAAGGGTCACCCCACCCTTTTCTATAAATAGAACCTCATAACTCATTGTAAAGGCTTTTGGTCATCCAAGCTTCCAATAGGAGTATCTTAGAGAAAGCTTGGATGGTATTGTAACGAGCCTTGGCTTCTCCATTGTGCAGAGCTAGTTTATCTCTTTAGAGGAGTAGGCGACAGTGACTATAACATTCCGCTATCAGAACTAGTGGTTGGTCATAGTTGTGTTGTATGATTGGGACTTTCACTTCTTAATATAATAGAGCCAACACATTTCATGCATATGTCATATCATATTTCATTTATCTTATTTTCTCTAAATGATATATGTATCTATTTTCTTACGCATGCATGTATGGATTTCCTATGTATGTATGTATGAATCTTATTGAAATGTGTTGTTGGTTTAACCATCACTTTGGATTTCTAGCTCACTTGTCTTTCAGTTTGTGATACATCTTTTCTCATGTGTTCCCTTCTTAACTCTGTGCTTTCAGAGGTTTCCAAAGATGCACTCACCTCACCTCCCGTGTGTTAGAACCTTTCATGCACCTTCCTTGACTTGTTGCATATGTCACACCCTTGCTACCAATAGGGACATCTTACTTGCCTCTATGCGCGACCGCGGCCAAGCCGATACCATACAACCTACCTCTGGGACTCCTACACCAAACGGTCTGAGGTCTAGTTGGGACTTCTTATCGGGGAGATCCCCTGACATGTTGGCGGGTCCATCACCGTCAACACATGGCTAAATTGTTATCATTTATATTTATGTAACATTGACTTCCAAACATCTTGAAGTACAATTCTACCTTTCTATAATTCATAAGGTGTCTTGCTGCTATTCACCTTGATTTGTGATTTATTCAAAATGTGAATTGTTGTATTGACTAGTTCTCCCAAAAATGTATATGGTAGATTGCTTCATTTAGCATTTTCCTATCCATTTCTTGTACAAATATGTTCTTCTTTTCTACAACTCCTTTTTGTTATGGAGTCCTTGCTACAGATAAATGTCTTTTGTTTCCATGATTTTCACAAAATTAATTGAATTCTTAGAGGTAAACTCACCTCGTCTATATGATCTTAGGCACTTTATTTTTAAAGCATACTCATCTTTAGTCAAGGATTTAAAAGCTTTAAACTTATAAAATGCATCAATTTTTTCTTTAATAAATGTAACCCATGTCATTCTTGTGTAATCATAAATAAGCATCATAAAGAAACTCTCACCTTTTAATGTTTGTGTCTTGTTGGCCCATACACGTATGTATTTGAAAGTTCTAATGGCTTTGGTTTTTAGTACTCCTTTTTATTGAAGCTAACTTTGGTTTGCTTCCCATGCTGGCATGGTTTACAAATAACTTTGGTAGGCTTTGAGATATTTGGCATATCTGATACCACATGTGTCTTGCTGAGTTTTACTATATTGTCAAAGCTTATATGAGTCATCCTCCTATGCCATAACCATATTTTATCCACTTGTCCCATACAACACCTTTCTTTTTTAACTTCACCAAGGACATATACATTACTTGAGGCCCTATTTGCATTTTCCACTAATATTCTCATTCTTGCTTTCCTTATCTCACATCCTTTAGATTGAAATGTAAGATTAAGTCCTTGATAAAACATTTGACTAATAGTTAGAAGATTGTGTTTTAAACCTTTAATGAATAAGACATCCCATGTTTATTATTTCCATAATCAAGGCTAATTGTGCCGTTCCCCACATCCTTGCTATTGCATTATCCCCAAAAGTAACACTGCCTCTTTTTCATTTTTTTAGAGTAAACAAAATTCTTTGATCCCCTGCCATGTGTTTTTAACATCCACTATCGATGTACCAATGAAATCCTTTTTCTGATCGTATAATGCAATTCCATGTTCTTCCTTCTCTTACTTTTCTTTCTCCCTTTTCCATACCTTTGCATATTCTTCTCGACGCATTTTAAAAACATTTTCTTCCTTGTTTTGTTTCGGAAAATTTGTTGTGTTGCTTCTACAATCACATGTTTTGTGTCCATAGTTATTGAAATTATAACATCCAATATGATCAAGAAGGGAAGAAAATAAATTTCAATTTCTATCAGCATACTCATGAAGGGTTTTGGCTCTATTTCTGACATAACCATTCTTTAGGATTTTATGGGATCCTTTGTTTCTATCTCTCACATAATCTTTTCTTACATAAGCTCTACAATTTATTTATTTTTGACCATAATTATTACAAGAAGAATAATAACCAAAGAAGAGATTTTGGTACCTTGTTGTGAAAATCCTTCTTGGTGGAACAACTCTTCTGAACTCATTTTTGTTTCTCTTGTGAGAAAATTCAGGTCTCTACTGGTCCTTATCTCCTTTCCTAATGTTTCTTTCATTGTTGATAAAGTCTTCAAGAGCATTAGCATAAATTTTAGGTTTTTCTTCATTTTCTTTTTTTGATGGTCTTGTGCTGGCTTTTCCCTTAGAGGATTATGAGTTTATTCGTAGTTAGTACCTATCTTCATGAAATGACCTTTGGTAGTTGAGAATATCATCTAATATTTAAGTACTTTTTCTAAACTTCAAGCTTTTATTTGATTGATCAGTTGATTTCTTTGGTTCCTTTCTCAAGGAAACAACTTCTTCTTCTTCTTACTTCTTCAAATTTTCTTCTTTTCCTTTCAGTTGGTTCTCCTCACTTATTCAATCATTTTTTTCTCTTCTAGTTGTGTCTTCAAGGCAAAAAATGTTGTTTCATCAAGATATCCTTCTTCTTATATTTTTGTAATAGCTCCCTTTGATTTTTAATCTTTCCTCCAAGTCTATATATTTCTTTCAAGGCACATACGAGTTCTGGTTCAAGATTTACTTCCCCATCATTGTCCTCTTCCTTTGAATCTATTTTCTCTTTTTGGTTGTATTAGTTTTCTTCATCAGTAGTCTTTGTATCCATGGCTATGAAGAGAAACTATTCTTTCTAAACTTTAGAATCATATCCATCACTTTCTTCTGAAGAGCTACTATCTTCTCTAGAGTATGTTAGGGCAAACTATAGACTTATAATTTGACAGACATAAATTATCAACCAGGGGTAGGTAACCTTGTGATATGCTGCACAAAATATATGCAGACTAATACTTTAAGTGTTTTCCTAAACAAAATCACATACACACACAACTCCAATATCCCTTTTCCTCATCAACAATTAGAAACAAAGGCTATGGAGCGGATTTAATCATCCCTCTATAGCTATGAAAATCACTGATGTTGATTAGAAAAAGATAATAGATCAATCAAACAACAATTGAATCCATTCAACAATTTGAAATGTAAGATTAAAGATTACTCAGATACTCCAAACATATTTATCACATAGGCTTCACCATTTAATCATCACACATGTGATTCTACAATTTAGAAAAGAGGAATTAGAAGCTGTGTAAAAACTCTATCAATTCATAAAAATAATTAAAAGAATACAATCTGTAACTATGGGAGTTGTGAGTAAAGGCGGCCCTCCCTTACCCACAACTCCTTCAACTGTTGAAGGAGTTTACACAATAATATCAACAAAACATGAACTTTGTATTAAGTTGAACAAGTATGACAGTGGTATCAAGGTCTGGTATATCCACTCCTTTACAAATGAGACATGAAAGTATTTATACAAATACAAAGGGATAAACTTGCTCAAATTAGGAAAACTGAAATACTACAACTATATGCTAATATTAACTGGAAAAGACAATAAAAATAAGCATGCTGAGTTTGATCCATGACTTAAAGCATGGATCAAACTAATCTCATTGGGTTGCTGAGGTTGTTTCCCACTTCGGACATTCATGAGAAGTTTGAATATCTGGGCGGTTTCGGTGGCAATTTTGAGGCAGCCAATAGGGAAACATCCATGTAGACGGATTTATTGACAAAACCCATGTTTTCGTTCTCTTCGAGGCTGATCAAAACATACTCAACCATCGATATTGCTGCAGGAAATCAGAGCGGTTACATGAAATCAACGAATTTGCAGGAAATCACAGCCTGTCTGTAGGAAATCACGAAACTGCTTCAGAAGATAGTTGATCTACATAGGATTCAGTGAGTACTCTTGTAGTTGTAGACAATTTGATTAAGTATCATTTAACTTTAGAAATACTTAAGAATAAAGTGAATGATACTTTTCAGACTAATTTGCATACCTTAAAGCCCACATCACGCTTTTGGTCAAAACACATAGGATATGGAAAAAAGAGAGTCATGAAGGGTAAAAAAGAGTTCAAAATGGGGGGGAGCAAGGCCTTAGAACATTAGAAAAAATGTACAAAATTGGGACTCAACATATCCCCCACACCTAGCTCCTTTCATGTCCCTTATGCAAGCACAAATGTTGCACATCAGAAGAAAAATTCATTTTGTGCCCTGTGTTGCAGCTACTACAGCCAGGTGATCTAGTTGCGCCCAACTAGACACAACCTCTTGAACCCTATCTTGATATCCTTCATTCTTCTTTTGCAGGTGCTTGATTTGAGCCTGGTTTTTCTTCATGACTCGACATGCCTTCTGATGCTTTGCTTTCCACTCCTCCATTTCTTTTTGCAGACATAGCCCATTCTCCTTTAGAGTTTCATTTTCCCTTAGAAGAACTCGCTCAGACATAGTGAGATTGATGATAGCTTCCTCCATCTCCTTTAGGGATTGCTTCTTTTTAGAGGTTTCCTCATCCCCATGCTGCCCTTGAGACGACTGAGGTAGGCTTGATTCTTCCCGCTCTTTGCAACCTTTGACTATTTTCTCCCCACTTTCCTGTGGGTCTTGGAAAGACATGGCCTCCAACTCTTCTTTGTCCACTAAAACAACTGACTCGATCCTTACTTTCTTCCCCTTACATAAGTCTCAGGGATCCTTATCCTTCTTCTTAATTTCAATTTGTTGCACCTCCTCCTCCGGAGTTTCCTTTATCTCTAGCTTCATTGCCTGGCTTCTCGTAAAATGCCTAGTAGGAGTAGGAGTACCTTTTGACAACTTAGGCTTCTTCCCTTTAGTTTCCTTGATCACCATCACCTCCTCATCTTTCTTAACCTCCTTTGTTGACTGACCACGGGTCCGAGGTTTCTTTCTCTGCTTCTCCGTTGGTTCTACCTCTTTGGTTTTCAGTAAGTCGGGCTCTTTCTCGTCATCCACAATGTAATTCTCTACTAAAAACTCTTCCCATCTTTTATTCTATTTCTTCAAAACCTCTGTCATGATATTTTTGACAAGACCGTGATGATAGAGGTTCTCCTCTATATATGATACCCTCTCCTTGATATAAGTAGCCATCTTCAACAAAGACATTTTAAGATAATATGGTAAATTCAAGGGTTTGTCTCGGAAATGGTCAAGGAGACGAATATGAAACAGGAAAGCTAACCCAAAATGACCTTCATAGGTGATATACTTCTGTAAGAGGAACAAGAGCTGTTAGTACTTACTTCTAAGGTAATCTTGCAGAATCCCCTTACTCCAGTCCAAGTCTGCATTCTCTTTTCTAAGGAAGGGTGTATACTTATCCTTGTTGAATCATTGGTTTTTAAACCATCACTCTCCTTCCTATGGAATTCCACAAGCTCGGGCCCCCAACTCCTCTGTCAATCTGAACTTAATGTTACCCACTTGTGCCCTATCACCATTTAGGCTTAGAGAAAAAGACTTTGTTACTTCTGAATTATGCTAGCTAAACCTTAAGAATAGAGGCAACCATCCTGCCTTCTCCAACCTCTTCTTACTCTGTGGGTAAGCGTCAAGTAATGCCGGTACCCAAGGTTCGAATCTGATGGCACACCACATTGTCAATAGTGGCTAGGAGTGGGAGAGAGAAGAGTTTGATCAATTCACTGATATTCCTTTGAGACCAAGAAAAATAATCCAAACCCGATAAAAACAAGAATGTTTTATTTTAAGAAAGGTGTGGGGTAATAAGGCAACATCGAACAAAGTAGAACGTGATCATGATTCTCATCATGATCCATTCTACGGGATCAATCTTGAGAATATAATCGAAATAATAATCGAGAATGGGAATTCGTGTTATGACACAACGACTCATCACCGCCTTATTCTGTGAGGGTGGTCATGACTTGTATTCATGCAAATTAATTTTTTTTGTACCATTACCTTTTTACCTTAAGTACTATGATACCAAACATACCTTCTCGATTTTATCTTACAATGGTCGAGTACCTTGGGTGACGACTGCACTCACTTTGGAATCATAAATCACTTTTGAAACCATATCATGTGCTAGATCATGTAATTACGTAGCCTCAACTAATAATGAAGATAATCAGTACCTGCCAGATTCTTAAAAAAATGTTTTGTTGGAAATTCGTTCTTCAGGAAATAAGTGCTTTGCTGCAGGAAATGCAACTACTGAACTTTTCTGCAAGAAACCATTTTCTCCCCTTTTCTTGTATAGTTTATTGCACATGAATATAGGTGCTAAGGTCGAATGTGCAGTAATCTCTTTGGATTACTAGCCATTAAGGTCAGTTGTTAACCAACGTGAGGTCCATCACCATTAATGATAGCAAGGACCAAGGTACTGTAAGGACTCTGGACACCACATATCTCCACAGTGATATGATATTGTCCACTTTGGGCCTAAGCCCTCATGGATTTGCTTTTGGACTTACCCCCAAAAGGCCTCATACCAATGGAGATATTTGTCCATCCTTATATACCCATGATCCTCCCCACTTCTAGTCAATGTGGGACTTTGGTCGTATACCCAACAATCCTCCCCTCGAACAAAGGACCATCGAGCCTCCCCTCAAACGATTATTCATTTGTTCACTCTCTACCAACTAGGATTCTCTGCTCCAATGGGTTGGAAGCACACGCCTTACATGGAGCACCACTTGCCTCGAGATCTTGCTCTATCCCAGGTCAACTCCTCTTCACCGTGTTGGGACCGGGACACGTCCATGAAGAATCTGGAGCACACCGCCTGTCTAACCGAGCTCATCCACGGACCCCATCGTGATATTAGTGGGGCCCACAACCTTCATTCGACATTTCAAGGATTCATCCACTTGGCTAACTTCAGGGCATGGCTCTAATACCACTTGTAAGTTTTGAACCCGTACAGAAATTACCTGCATACGAATTCTAAATCACAGGAAAAATAAAAATGCGAGATCATAACACATAAAACACATATACACAGAGATTTCCCACTGGATCTCAAAACCGAGACTACCAGCTTGATTTTTCATTATGTTCTGTTCAATGTTACAATACATATTTATACATGCTGAAGCATCCAATACCATGGACCGAAAAACCATCACATCCAATACCATGGACCAAAAAACCATCGATCCAATACCATGGACCGAAAACCATCGCGTCCAAA
>APFE031548667.1:130735-153487 GCA_000404065.3 Pinus taeda
TTGTTTCTGTTCTGGGACCGTCCTCGTACAGACAAGGCATCACCGTTCTGGTTGTCCATATTTTTCCGTTTCATCTCCTCCGTCAGCAAGGCTGAGACTATTTCATCAAACTGTAAAGCAGTTGCATTGCTACCTATTGCAATAACCAGACTATCCCACGAGTCTGGTAAAGAACACAAAAAACTGATGCACTTATCTTCATCTGAAATTTTAATATCAACAGATAATAACTGACTTACCACAGTATTAAATTCATTCAGATGCTCTGTCCCCAAGTCTCCATCTTTCATCCTCAGGTTATACAACTTTTTTCGTAGGAACAACTTATTCACCAGAGACTTAGATTGGTACAAAGTCCCTAACTTGTCCCATAAAGCCTTCGCCGTAGCTTCCCCTGATACATTCAACAATACTGAATCTGAGACACACAATCGTATTGTGCTCTTTGCCTTCCGATCCAACTTCTTCCATTCTTCATCGGTCACTCCCGTTGGTTTAGTACCCGGATCTACCGCGATCCACTGATCTTTATCCACCAACAGATCCTCCATCTTGAGTTTCCACCACTCAAAGCTCTGACCATTGAACTTCTCAATCTCTATCTTTCCGATGCTCGCCATCTTCTTTCACCACCAGAATCGATCTCGCAGATCTCCCACTGAACAGGGTCTACCATAGGCCCGAGCGAAACCCCTCAACAACAAAGGCGTCCCCTTGAAGCCAAAACAACTCCGATACCACTTGTAAGGACTCTGGACACCACATATCTCCGCAATGGTATGATATTGTCCACTTTGGGCCTAATCCCTCATGGATTTTCTTTTGGACTTACCCCCAAAAGGCCTCATACCAATGGAGATATTTGTCCATTCTTATATACCCATGATCCTCCCCACTTCTGGTCAATGTGGGACTTTGGTCGTATACCCAACAGGTACCTCCGATGCATCTTATCATGTGTGAATGTATGCGCTGTTGTCGAACCCCCTGTAGGATCCAACAATTAAGGAGCCATGATGAATCTCCATTATTCCTGACGAGATATCCTGTCATTGAGGCATACAAGCTTCAAGGCATAAAAAAGTCTCTAATCTCGAACCTAGATAATTTGCTGATGTCGATGGGCCAAGATTGTTGGAAGGAGGGCCTTAATAGATCCCATATCAGTTCGACAGGAGCAAACCAAAAATTAACTGAAGACATAATTTATTTTTAGGATCCAAAAGATCTAATGTCCAATGATTTTAATGAGCCCAGGGAAGTTCATGCTTGCCAGATTTCAATTTTAGAGAGTTTGAAATACTGAAAAGAAGACTCCAATGGGGCTCCTTTTCAGTAATTAGTCTATTGGGGTCGGAAAAAGGAATAAAAATATACCCAATAGACTTTCTTTTCATGGTTTACTGAGAATGATAAGGAACAAAGTAAGCTCAATTTATTATGGAAGAAAATCAAGAAGAGGTAGTGAAAGAAATGGCTCCCTTCTCCACCATTTGCAGTTCTTTCTTCTTCACAATCTCTTCCACAAACTACTCCTTAGATTGCGGCTTTTGATATAGTTTGAGTCTGTGCCCATTCACCACGAAGGTAACATTTCCATCATCAATTGTTTTAACCCCAACAGATCCATTATCGAAAACTTTTCAATTTCGTAGGGGCCTAGCCAACGTGTTTAAAATATCCCTTTAAAATTCTTAAATTTCGAATCAAATAGCAATGGCCAGTTTCCCTCTTTAAACTGCTTTTTTTAATGTATCTGGCGTGCCATCTAGCCCGTTGTTTTTGGATTAGATCAGTATGTTGAATATCATCTTGCTTAATCTCATCCAACTCACTAAGCTACAAGATTCTCTGTTGCTGTGCTTCATCAAGATTTATTCCCAAATCTACTGCCATCTTAAAAGTTTTGATCTAAAATTCAATTGGCAGTAAAACTTATTTTCCATACACCAATTCATACAGAGAGGATCCAATGGTCTTTCTCCATGTGATCTTGTAGGCCCATAATGCCTCGGAAAGTCGATCAGACCAATCCTTCTTATGTAATTGCACTATCTCAGTCAGGATTGTCTTCAACACCTTATTTGTTGATTCCACCTGCCCATTGGCCTGTGGATGGTAAGGGGTGGACTTCCGAGCAGTAATCTGATATTTATGTACAATTACCTGCACAATATTTGACACAAACCGAATACCCTAATTAGTAACAATTTCCCTTAGGTACCCCAATTCTTACAAAAATATTAGAAAAAATAAATTTTACCACTACCTTCTCCATTTCTCTAGGTAGTGCCCTCGCTTCCACCCACTTCGTAACATAATAAGTACAAACTAAAATATAAGTCTTATCTTTGGATATAGGATTGATAGGACCTACCAAATCAAGAGCCCACCTCTTGAATGGTTCTATGAGAACTTGTGGCTGCAAAGGCATTTCATCCGCTTAAATAGGTCACCTTATTCTATGGCAGCTATCACTTTTACGAACATACTCCTTTGCATCCTTGAAAAGACCTGGCCAGTAGTAACCTGAGTGGAGGATCTTATAGGCTGCCCACTTATCTGCAAAATGTCCTCCATAGGGTTCTTCGTGACAAGCTCTCAAGATAACATATATCTCATCCTCTCTAACACACCTGTGAATAATCAAGTCAGGTCTGGTGCAAAAAAGGTCTCCTTTGATCCAAGAGTAATCAACACTTCTTCTAATAATTCTCTTTTCCTAACTATATGAGAAGTAGGGTGGTAAATTCCCTGTGGCAAGGTAATTGGCCATGTTTTCAAACCAAGGTGTTTTGACAGAAATAAAAAACAAATTCTGATGAGGAAAGTTATCATTAACAGGAATATCCTCACCTGCATGGTTGAGCCTAGATAGGAAATCAGCTACCCGATTTTCTTTTCCCGACCTGTCCAATATTGTGACATCAAATTCATGCAGTAGAAAAATCCACCTACTAATCCTGCCATTAGTCACTAGTTTGTTCATGAGATATCGAATATAAGAATGACCAATATGTACAAAAACTTCATAACCAGTGATGTAATGCCTAAACTTATTAATAACATAAATTACAACAAGGAACTCTTTTTCAGTTACGGTGTAATTTAGTTCTGCAGGAGTTAAATTTTTACTAACAAAATGGATAGCATGGGTTGCGAGATTTTCCTTTTGGCCCGATACCACTCCTATAGCTGAATCAGGAGAATCAATGGAAATATGAAAGGGCAATTTCCAATCTGGACCTCTCAAGGTAGGTGCTGAAGAAAGTTTTTCCTTAAGTGTATCAAATGCAACTTGACACTCATCACTCTAATGAAATTCAGATTCTTTGCTCAATAATTTAAACAATGGCAGGGCTACCTTTGTAAAATTCTCAACAAACCTTCTGTAGTAGCCTGCATGTCCAAATTTTCAATTACTTCATTCTTAGCCTGATCAACTTTAATTCCTGCAATAGAAACATGATGACCCAAAACAATACCCTCAGTCATAATCATAAAACATTTTTCATTAATCAACAAAAGATTAGCTTCTCTACATCTCTGCAAAGCTCTCCTAAGATTATGTAGAGCTTCTTCAAAAGTATCACCCATTACTATAAAATCGTCCATGTAAACCTCTATGCAATCATGCAAAAGATCAGAGAAAATACCAAGTATCGCCCTTTGAAATGTGGCTGGTGCATTGCATAAACCAAATGGTAGTACCTATATGCATAGGTTTCCCAAGGAAATGTGAATGTCATCTTCTCCTGGTCTTTTGGAGCTATCCTAATTTGGTTGCACCCACTGAACCCATCTAGGAAAGAAAAATACCTTTTTCCTTCCAGAGTGTCCAACACTTATAAAAGGCAAGGGAAAGTGATCTTTTAATGTAGCTTTGTTTAGTTCCCTATAATCCACACACACTCACCATTTACCATTATTTTTAGGGACGATAACCAGTGGGGATACCCACTGGTTGTCTGAAATAGGATAAATGAACCCTACATTTAACAATTTCTGCAACTCATTTTTTACAATTTCTCTCAAAGAGGGGTTCATTCTCCTTTGTGGTTGTCTCACATGCTTGGCATTTCCTTCTATATAGATATGATGAATGCATGTATCCAGGTGAATTCCCCTCATGTCTGTGTATTCCCAAGCAAATTTATCTGAAAAGTCTTTCAATGTATGAATTAATTGTTCCTCTTGTTCAGGAGTCAAGGAATAATTGATATTTAGGGTTTTTCCAGAAGAAATATCAATTACCTTACCTCCACATTCAGTCATTGAATACACAAGAAATGCAGATAAGAGGGCTGAATGTAATTCAGTGGCTGTATTATATTTATAAGGGTTCTTTAGGTTAGTAATGATATCTAGATTACGACAAGACTGCCCCTCTAAATGTTGTGAAAAATTAGGATTAGAAATATGACAATTTATTAGATTTTCCTCCGAGTTTTCCTTAAGGCTCATGGCTTGGGCTATTTTCAATACTGGGTGAATAGATTATGAATTATGTTCTTCATCATCCCAATAAGTATTTTTTGATTTTAGAAGGGGTTTAGAAGGGGGTATAGGTTGATGTGTTTAGTTTCAACCCCATGACCAATGGTCATGTTTCCAGACCGACACCCTATGTAGGCATAAAATGTGGCCAACCAAGGTCTCCCCAAGATCAAAGATTTCCCTACCAAGTTGGTATTAGGTTGAAGAACATATAAATCTGCAGGGTACTCCCAAGAATCCAATGAAATGAAAATGTCTTCTAATACACCCTGTGGCTTTACCTTAGACCTATCTGCTAATTCTAACATGGTAGGAGTAGGAAGTAAGTCAAAGGATCCTATGTGAGATAATGTATCCATTATCATCACATCAATGATTGCACCTAAATAGATTAAAGTATTTCTTATTGGATACCCATTGATAAAGGTGGTAACCACAGGGATCCTAGGGTCTACATATTTCTCAGTAACAAATCTAGTGGACATAAGACTTGCAAGTTTTCCACCTATTTGAATTGTAGAGTGTTCCTTCTTCTATCTCCCTGGTTTCGTGGCACATAACTCCCTCATTGTTTTCGCATAAATAGGGATATCCTTAATTTCTTGTAGTAACAGGATCTTAATGCATACATTTCTTAGTTCATACGCAAGATTGAACTCAGGTTGTTTTATTTTCATCTCCAACCTCTCTGGAAAAGGAGGCTGGACAGTATGAGACAAGGAAGGTTCTTGTGACTTTGGAATGGTTTGTTATGCTAGTTCTAGTGTGTTTTATACTTCAGGTGTATCTAGAGTGTCTTCCTCTACAATCTCTTCAATTTTTCTGGGTTGAGTCACCACTTTTCCTGATTTGAGTTTGATTTCCTGTAGCGACACTAAAAATTCCTGCAGCACAGGAACAAAAATTTCCTGCAGAGGCTGTGGTGTAATACAATAGGTAGGAAAAGTGGGATAGGTGACCACTCCAATATTGTGAGTATATTGGATGAATTTATTGTTGGGATTGGGTATTGGCTGGGAAAGAAGTTGTGTGGGTCGTGGTTGATTTGGTGGGGCAGGCAATTGAAGTTGCTGCTGTTTTGGATGAACCATTTGATGTGGTATGGGTTGTGGAGGATAAAGGCTTTGAGGGGGTAATCTAGTGCAGGAGGATAAGGAAAATTCCCCTGCCAAGATTGTTGTGGATGTCAGGGCTGCCAGGGCATTGGAATGTTCCACATCTGATTTTGGGCATAAGGAAATTGAGAATGCTGTTGTGACATACCTGTAGGACGTGGCTGCCATGGTTTTTGAGGTGCCATTGCATGGAGTGCATTGACAGCTTCCTGATCTACTAGATATGCTGCTTTAATCTTTGGAAGAGAAGGACACAAATTAGTAGAATGATCAACCTCACAAATTCGGCATACCTCTATACTGTCTACTGGAAATTCCCTCAAGGGATGTTTTTTTCTACACTTGGAGCAGAACACAACCAAGGATTTCTCCACTTCCTCCTACTTCTTCTTAGCCTAAAAACATCTAAATGTGAAGACAAAGTGCTAAGAATGTCAGTTTTAAAATTTTCAAATAGGTTTCCCATTTCAACTCTGGTTACCCCAACCCTTGTAACTGATTTAGTGAATCTGGAAGAGGTATCTCTTGATCCTTTTCCAACCTTAGAATTTCCCCTCAAATATCGTCGATACAACTTGCACACATCATCATAACTCAATTTTGATACATCACATGCTCCCATCAAGTTCAAAACCTTGAGAGATTATGGTATTATGGCTCTCAGTAAGATTGTTCTTAGGGTTTCCTTGTTCAGTTGGTTCATCTTGGATCTTTGCAGATTATACTGGAATATTTCCAGGAAGTCTTCTAGGCTTTCTTCCTCCTTTTGGGTCATGCCAAAGATTTCTTCCCTGATGTCCCTCGTCTTACAAAAATCCCGTTACTTTTTCAGGAACACCTTCTTCATGTCATCCCATGTTGAAATGGAATTTGTAGTTAGTCCCATGAACCATCTAAGAGATACATCTTTTAATGTGGCAGGAAACAACTTCAACTTTTTAGCATTTGAAGAGTAATCATAGCTCCTACACAATACATCAAACTTGAATAAGAAAGCATTGGGATCTTCAATAGAGGTACCACGAAAATTGGGCAAAGCAGAGGGAGGAATGTTTTTCATCTAACTGATCCCAACAAAATCTTTGATAGGAAATTCAAATGTAAATGGTTCCTCTTCCTTCTCCTAATGGTCACCATTTGTAGTACCGGTACCCTCTAAATGAGCCATATTGAACCAAAAGGGAGTGGGACCCTAGTAAAATATAGATCCTTTAGAGTCAGCTACCTAGAACTCTGGTTCTCAAATAGGGTTGAAGAGGAATTCTTCTTCATGCTGACCACTAATCAAAGATGATGTCCTCCTAGTAAGAGGAGATTCTTGATGAGAAACAATAGAGGATTCTCTGTCAGACTAATTCTTCTCTATTGTGGGGGTATTACTCTGCTTAGGATTAGTTGTTGATCCCTGTTCAGAACTGTCAGTCCTAGGTTTAGATTCCCCCTTGTTCTTTACAAACTTCTTTTTCCCTACCAGTTTATTAGTGAACGAAGTGGTGCTCACACCACCACTAAAAATACTTGAAAATTTATATTGGCCCCTATATAAAAAAATTTCAAAACTTCTACTTACCAAATAATTAGGACGTGGCTTTGGCGAATTCTGATCTCTGCAGGTGTGTAGGCCTTACCCTATGTCTTACCACTTCAACTCCCCCAGTCCTGAAAACTTAAACAAAAAGAAATCATACTAAAACAATTTCAGTATCCTCCCTTAGCACCTCCCCGACAATGATGCCAAAATGTTAGGGAAAATTATAGACTTATAATTTGACAGACTTAAATTATCAACCAGGGGTAGGTAACGTTGTGAGATGATGTGCAAAATATATGCAAGCTAATACTTTAAGTGTTTTACTAAACAAAATCACATACACACACAACTCCAATATCTCTTTTCCTCATCAACACTTAGTAGCAAAAGGCTATGGAGCGGATTTAATCATCCCTATATATCTATGGAAATCGATGATGCTGATCAGAAAAAGATAATAGATCAATCAAACAACAATTGAATCCATTCAACAATTTTCAATGTAAGATTAAAGCCTACTCCCAAACATATTTATCGCATAAGATTCATCATTTAATCATCACACATGTGCTACTACAATTTAGAAAAGAGGAATCAAAAGTTGTGTAAAAACTCTATCAATTCATAAAAATAATTAAAAGAACACAATATGCAACTATGGGAGTTGTGAGTAAAGGGTCCCCTTCCTTACTCACAACTCCTTCAACTGCTAAAAGAGTTTTCATAACAAGATCAACAAAACATGAACTTTGTATTAATATGAGAAAGCATTATAGTGGTATCAAGGTATGGTATATCTGCCTCCTTTACAAATGAGACATGAAAGTATTTATAAAAATACAGAGGCATAAACTTGCTCAAATTAGGAAAACTAAAATACTACAACTATCTGCTAATAATAACTGGAAAAGACAATAAAAATAAAGAATGCTGAGTTTGATCCATGAATGAAGGCATGGATCAAACTGATCTGGTTGTGTTGCTGAGGCTACTTCCCACTTCGGTCGTTCATGAGAAGTCTGAAGATCTGGGCGGTTTCGGTGGCAGTTTTGAGGCAGCCAATAGGACAACAACCATGTAGACATATTTCTTAACAAAGCCCATGTTTTCGTTCTCTTCGAGGCTGGCTGGAACATACTCAACCAACGAGATCATTGTAGGAAATAGGAGCGGTTACAGGAAATCGACGTATCTACAAAAAATCGGCGACTCTGCAGGAAATCACGATTTGTCTACAGGAAATCATGAAACTACTTTGGAAGATAGTTGATCTGCATAGGATTTGGTGAGCACTCTTGCAGTTGTAGAAAATTTGATTAGGTGTCATTTAACTTCAAAAATACTCAAGAATAAAGTGAAATAATAATTTTTAGACTAATTTGCATACCTTAAAGCTCACAACACCCTTTTGGTCAAAACACATAGGATATGGCAAAAAGAGAGTCATGAAGGGTAAAAAAGAGTTCAAAATAGGGGGGAGCAAGGCCTTAGAACATGATAAAAAAGGGGACTCAGTAGAGTAAAGCTTTTATTCTTTGAGTATTTTCCTCTTTCATGTCTATAAGATCTACTTTTATTTTTATGTTCCTCTTCATCATCACTGTCTTCCCATTTTGCATATTGAAATTTAGCAATAAAATTTCCTAGTCTATCACAATTAAAAAATTTGAATGGTAGCTTACCTTTGTATTTTCTAAATCCTCTTTTCAACTTTCTCACAGATTGTGCTTCTTCTACATCTAATTCATAGTTGGCATAATAATAGGATTTGTGTCCTTTTGATTTATTTGATGCTTTGAATGCTGCTTCCTTAAATACTAACTTTTCTTTTTTTATCCTCATTTCAAATGAAGTGAATATCCCATACAACTCGTCCATCTTCAAATTTTATAAATCCTTCTTTTCTTCAACAACTGATACCTTTGCATCAAATCTTAAGGGGAGTGATTTCAACACATTTTGCACAACCACTGGTCCTTTAAGTTCCTCCCCAAGTCCTTTTATGGTGTCGATAATTTTATCCACACAAAGAAAGTAGGTTGTAATAATTTCCTCATCTTTCATGTTCAAACTTTCAAATTGTCTTCTATGAGTTTGAAGCTTTGCCTCACCTTCTCATCTCCTTCATATGTATTTTGAAGTTTGTCCCAAATGAATTTTGTAGATTCATCATGCACTACTTTGACAAATTTTGGTTATGATAGATCACACAAGACGACATTCATGGCTTTTTCATTTTTTACACAATCCTTATTACCATCTTAATTATATTGAGGAGTTGGTGGAGCTTTATATCCATCCAATATAGATTGCCAAATACTAAAGCCAAGAGACATTGGATAAGTTTGCATCCTTATCCTCTAAAAGGAATAGTTTTTCCATTGAACAATGGATCTTTGTTCTGTGAAAGATCCTTCACGAGTACTACCCTTGCCTATGTGCTCTTCCTTTTAGTGGTTAAACTGCTTCTGAATGAACCTGCTCTGATACTAATTTTTTTATGCACACTTATATTGAGGGGGGGGGGGAATCAATATAAGAAAAAATTCACTTATTTAAACATGAATGAACCATAATAAAATAATCTCATATGCAAAACAAGAAACACCAGAAATAAGTGGAAACCCTTTCAAACAAAAATCACTAAACTTCTTTTATAATAATTATTTGTAACCAACAACCTAATATTACACATATTTGTAGCTACCAACCTACTGGAGATACCATTCCCTTCAACTTCAAGTATTTTTAGACACCAATCCTTACTGCTATAAGAATTCATGGGCACCAACCTAATAGAGAAACCGATCCCTTTTCTCAGTATATTTAAAGCTTTGTTATGCACCGGACAATCTATCGATGATTTCCCTCAACCAAAACTTCCCAAAATTGTACTGATATGATTAAGCACTATACCATATGTTCAAACAATATGTTCTTTTTTCTTACTAAGGTCTCAGAACACTAGAGGATATTATTAATGCTACTTTACTTCCTATATCGTGTAACAGTCCACACCAAATGGCTACTTTGATGTTATTTTACATTACTAAAAGTCAAGGAGATAAAAACCAAGAAAACGAGGTTTATATCAACATATTGAAGGAATTCTAAAAAATCATTAACAAAAAACCAAAAAGTTTTCGACCCTTTTTTTCCAAGGGAAAAATCAGTAACTTCCTATTAATAAAAATGAAAAGTTACATTGAGTAGATGCATAAAGCATTCGGGAGTTGTCCCGAGGGACCTGCGTGCATGACACACACATAGTAGCAAAGCTACCAAAAAAATAAAAATAAAAAATAAAATTACACCAGATAAACTAGACTTTTCTTTTTTGCCTTTTTTCTTTTGGACTTTTTTCCATACCCCAAGTGATGGAGTAGTAGTGACAATTTCCAACTCGTTATTTCTTGTAATTTTTGGAACTTCTTTATCTGAGTCAGAGATTTCAGATACATGAGATCACTTGGTTCCACTTGTGCCTTGTTTGTTGTTTTTTCCATCTAATCGGGTTTTGAAGATCAGAAAAACCGCTGAGTTATTTGGATTATCTGCTTGTTTTTACCATTCTTCCTCCTTTTCTTCCCCCTCCTCTTGAGAGCCTTGTTTTATTTATGTCTCCAGATGTTGTTGGGTTTCATCCATTTCTTCATCCTCATCATTTGATGATGAAGGGTCTAGGAATTTCCATCCTTTTTGTTTTTGCGGTCTCTTCTTTGTTTTTTTCTTTGCTTGTTTGGATGTGTTTTGCAAGTGCCCTATTTGATGAAAAAACCTACATCTAAAGGTAATGTTTTAAAAATCTAACCACTATATCCAAGAGTTTTCAACCCTTGTGACAACAAACTTTTCTATTAATTGTTAGAATTCTTTGTGTCAATTGATGTCACAATCCACCGAGATATAGGGATACCATAGGATTGATAAGGGATTTACTTCATAAAATTTTAGTGTGGATAGTTTTGATGTGATGGACATAACCTGTTGACAACTCTTTGTATTTTGTTTTGATCAGGTGCATTAGGGAAAAATCTCCAAATTTTATGCATTGTACAAGTATATCAGAAAAATTCCAAAACTTGTTAACACTAAAAAATTGTTATAGCTCAAAATGTCAACCCCCTTGGGTTCATTAGGTAAGAACATCATATTTAAGACTGAAATACATAAATTCATCCATGGAAACTTCATAAAAACTAATGTTTTGCACCGTCAACATGCCTAAAACTCTAGCAAACAGCATTGTTAGGCTCAACAACTTTCCTGATTACTTGATAGGGAGAGTTGAAGGGCTCAACAACTCTCCATTTACTCAACAAAAGAGAGTTGAAGCAATAGTCCAAATGAATAAGAGGAAACAAGGTCAAATTTGATCACTTTTCAGGGATAAGGGTGAAAGGAACATATCAAACATAGTCAACGAAGTGTTTAGATGCATTTTGATCACTCGTCCAATCCATCTATAAAAACAATTCCCTCCATGGAACAAAGGGAGAAAAATTCCATAATGAATTGTTGTCATATTGAAGACTTGTGCACCTCCTTGTGATAAGCGACATTCGATGTGTGCCTTAACAATGAGTTGTGGTGAAAGGAGGAACATGGATAAAGGACTATGGAGGAGTGACTTATATATTGTTATGGTATAATATAAATAATTTTCTTTCCCAAAAAAATATTATTTTATTTAATTATTAATGTATATGTATTTGGGTTTACTACAATAACGTTGATGGGTGTTGCAGGAGGAAAACATTTGTCGGTTATGTTGTTTGTGTGCAGGGAATAGGAGCAAGAAATTTAGGAGTAAGTATCTCTAGAGTAACCCTAGTTGGCTTCACCAAACATCTGCCTTCCAAGAAAAAAATGCACAATTTTATCTTCTCATCTTATATATTTCTTTCATTGAATATGTGTATCACGGGGTTAAGCGAGTTGGGACTTGTTGTCTTTGATGGGTCTGCGAGTTTAAAATACCCTGCCACTGCAAAGGAAATTTCACAAAATAGAACTAGAAACTTTCTTGGGGAGTCCCAATGGATTTTATTTTTATAGTGTTTGTCTAATAATATAGTGGCTTTCATTTGCTTTCCTCAGTTTTGAAGGGTCATTAGGAGTCATAGAGAAAATTGTTTTTGAAGCCTTGTGCTTGAAAACTTCAAATATGGGTAGAAAAACCCTTTAACCTCTCCTTTGTAGGCTTAACAAAGTGTTGTTACCTCTATCAATGCTCTAGTTTTCTCTCTGTCATAGCCTTGTTTTCCCTTTCAACTCTCTATTAGCTCACTAGCAGAGCATTGAAGCACTCAATTGGAAGCTTTGACTGATTTTTCTCTGAAATTTTTGTATTTTTTTTGTATGCACTTGAGCCTACAGTTGGGTCATCTTGAGATCTAGTTTTCTTTGTCTTCTTTCAATACAAAAACTCTCAGATCCACTTCAAATAAGTGGGCTTTCCCTCCTTTTTTAGGGTTTTAAATCCTCTTGGGTTTGATTCTTGGAAGAGACATTAGGATTAGATATCTCTTTTCCACCAGTGCCTTGTAACTCTTCACCTTTCTGTTTGCTTAGTTTGGTTTAATATTTGCATACTTTATTTGAATGCATTCTTGTTTGCAATTAGGGTTTTGGTTTTGAGTGTGTTATTCCAAGAACATTCCAACTCTTTTGCCAAAGTATAGCTACTAAATTCATTAATGATGTGAAGAAGATTGATATTTAATATAAATTGCATACAAAAATCCAAGGTGTTGTTTCAAGAACATAGTGTTTTCTGTAGGTTAATTTGACTGGGTAAAAGACTCAAGGTTGTTAAAATAATAATGGTCATTTGGGGTATTTGGTATAGGTGACCTATGATATTAATTTTATAGTATTACAGATAGTCAAGACTTTTAAATTTGTTTGGGATTCTCCATTGTAATGTGTCAAATTTGAACAAGAAAAAGGTTCAGTTGTCCTGGGTCACAATGTTGGCGGGATTGGTTACATTTGCAAAAGGCACACTTGTTCAAGATAGGGTCTTGGCTGTATTGGTTGCATTTGTAAAAGGCTCAGGTGTTAGAGTGGTAAGTTGAATTTAAGTTAAAAGATAATAAATTTATTATTAAGCTAAATTTTTCTTACATTAAAACCAAAAAATAATAAATCTATTAGTTTTTTTACGTTAAATTTTCCAAAATAAATCACATGTATTGTTATTATTATTTTTGATTCTTGATTTTAGAAGTTTGTGATCCATATTTATTATGAGAAAGTCTTTTGGATTAATCACATCATTAAGTTTTGCTCGACGTTTCGAACCATCTCATGTGGTTCATCCTTAGGACAAAGGTGAAAAAGTCAATCTATCCAAATGTTTAAATAGCAGAGGTGCATCCGGTTCCAGAGTTACCTGTTATGAATTAGCCGTTAGGAATTAACCATTAGGAATTAGCTATTATGAATTAGCCGTTAGGAATTGGATGTTAGGAGAATTGAAATAAATTATCTATTTATTTATTATTATTATTATTATTTATTATAACAACTGGTTTTCCATAGGCATCCTATATTGGAATGAACCTTTCACATTTTTAATTTTACTTTGAAAAAAATTAGTGGGATGTGTTGGACAGTTGTCATTATTTATTTGGCTAGTGGCAGTAAGTGTGGTGGCATTGATGTCAATAATCATGTTGGGAGATCAAGTTGGGTAGTTTCCATTACGTGTGTTGGCATTGATGTCAACTAGACTATCATCGATGTACGTGATAGCATTGATGTCCACTAGGCTAGTTGTGATGGCAGCAAATGCTAGCATTGATATGCTGGATGTGTCAAGCTCAGGGGGAGTCCTATGGTTGTTGTAGTCTCTAGTAGAGAATCACCATAGTAGCATGCCTATTGGAAGAGCCATAAAAACATGACTATGGTGGTTTGGAGTCCCATGCTTTAGATGTGTCAAGCTTAGGGGGAGTCCTATGGTTGCTGCAGTCTCTAGTAGAGAATCACCATAGTAGCAGTCTTATTGGAGAAGCCATTAAATTATTCATATGATGGTCGGGAGTACCAAACTTTGGAGGAAATTCTAACCCAAAATATAAACTCAAATACTCTTGGAGTTAACATAGTTGGTTAGTGCTCATAAATAGCTTTCCAATGGTATGTGGAAGTCCATGAATGGATCTCGGGATAAAAAGTTATTGATAGCCAAAGTAAGGATCTTGAAGTCCTTAGGAGTAGGTCAAATTTTTGAACCAGGCGAGCAGGTTGAATTTCATATCTCAAATTTTGGAACTTCGAGACCTCAGAGAGTCAGAGGCTTGGGAAGTTGGAAGGTTGAACTATTGGAGCAGGACGAATATCGGAAGTAGGCTAGAACATTGAAACCTCAGAGGTTCGAAACTTCGGAAACCTTGGGACCTCGGAATATCGAAACCCCTCGGAAATTTGAAATTTCAAAGGTTGGAGTCTCAGTCAATCAGAAGGTTGGTATATTGAAATTTCAGAACCTTGTAACTTCTTACAAATTGAATTCTTTTGAAAGTGTCGAGGATTGTGGGGAACAAGGATTTCAAAGGAAATTTCTTGTAAAACCAAGGACAGAGGGACCCTTTCTCTCTTCTCAGACATGACAGATGACAACCATTGATTGGCACTCAGGTGCTGACAATGTCAGATTATCATTAGATTAAACTTTATTGGGTGGCCTAATGGGGAAAATACTAGTGACATGTGTCACCACTAAGGAGATGCCACATGGAGATGATAAAGAGAGCATACTGTCATCCTGGAAGCATATCGAAGGTTGGGAATTTCGTAACTCTGTTGTAATTATTTTTTGAAAAAGTTCCAATACAAGGAGCTCAGATGTGATTGGCACTTGGTCATGGAGCCCAAATAACCAAGGGCATAGAGAAAGGCTTAGCACCTAAAATCTATTGAGAAGCCACATGGGTATTTCAAAGGTCAAAGTTTTCGTAACTCCACTCTAATTGAGATTTGAGAAAGTCCCGATTCTGGGAGCTTCGATGTTACTAGCACTTGGTCATGGAGCCCAAAGAACCAAGGTTGAAGTGAAGGGTGTAGAACAAACCCTAGAACATAAGTGCTACGGAGACGCCACGTGGGTAGTATTTCAGACGTCAGATTTTTCAGAACTCTCTACAATTGCAATTTGAAGAAAGTTATGAAACAGGCACTTTCCGATGTTGATTAACGTTTGGTCACGGAGCCTAAAGAACTAAGGGAAAAGAGAAAGAACACAAGGAGATAGGCCCCCGATGGCATACTGAAAGGATTAGCACCTAAGTGCTATACCGTCAGTCACAACACTTGGTCCTATGGTGAAAAACAAAAAGAGGCTAAGAAAAAGGGGCTAAAGGCCAGGCTTAGAATTTCAGAATCTTGCGATTTCATAACATATATTGGAAACAATGTTATGATAAGTAGAGCTCCGATATTGTAGCACAAAGGTGTATGCAATATGGATGAGTCGAAGCCTAAGTAAATGTGCATAGTAAGGTTGGTCATTGGAGTAAATAACTAATGCAGAGATCGTTGAGTCAAGAGCAGATAGGACCACGATTGCACAAATGCTTTCATGAAGTCAATAGTGATTGTCGTAGGCAAGAGATAGAGACATAAAGGACCATGATTTGTAGAAGTAACAACTGATTCCAGAATAACATGCTTGACATTTCTTGCACACTACAAGGAGTCTATCATGAGATGAGATGAACCATCCTTGATCTTGCTTGCATGCATGCTTCATTGAATTAAATGAAGATCAAAGCCTCTAAGACAAGGGAGTTGTTCTCATAAAGGACAAGAGACTTGTTGGAGTGTGCAGGTTGACTGAGTATTTATGTCTCAGCATGGGAACACTCAGGTGCCCATTCTCATGTTTAATGAAGTGGATAAATTCAAGCAAGAGATGCAACAACAGGATGGAGAAGCTATGCAGAGGTACACTCAGGCAACGTGAATGATGAAGTGATGGGTGACAAAGACAACATTGATCACTGTGAAGCAATGAAACAAAACCAAATATTGCAGTAGAGGAATTAGGCGGAAGTAACATTGTTTCTAGTGAGATGTGTGGAGATATTTGTGTGTGAGTGCATGTTGAGGAGAGGCCAAGTCCACTAGTGTTGCAGAGAGAGGCTAAGAGTGCCTATGCAGAGGAAAGAGATCCCGAGAGCTGTGCTGCTATGTAAGAGGCCAAGAGAGCCTATGGAATAGAAGGGGTTGTGTTGAATGTATGTTGTTGAGAGAAGAGGGCCGAGAGTAGTATGATGTTGTGGTGAAGAAAAAGTGCTTAGAGAGTTGTGTGTTAATGAATGTCATTGAGTAGAACATCACACTACTAGAGAATGAGTAGAGGGAATAATGCTACTTGGGTTGTGTATTAGTAAAAGTTGTTGAGAAAAATAGTGGGTTGCTACAGAGTGAGAAGAGGACAGAGTGCAGCGTGGATAAGTAGAGGAAAGGTTGCTCAAGAGAACATATATGATATTAGGTAGAGTAGCTGGCATGTAGAGAGAACATTAGTTCCTATTTGAGTGTGGGTTGGATCATGCATATAGGAAATTGGTGCTTCCATCTCTAATGATTATATGAGAAGGCTTGGGGGTTGGTGCTTCCCCCAAGTTGGTGCTTGCATAAATCCAAGGAGTTGCAAGTTGGTGCTTGCAACAAATCCATGAAGTTGGTGCTTCTAGTAGGTTGATCAGGTGTCTACAAAAGGAGGGAATTGCTACTTCCTTCTAGTGGATGATAACACACAATTAAATGGAGTTGGTGCTTCCAGTTAGTGGTGGCTCAAAAATAGATTTATATAATAGAGTAGGTTCTCTTATTTTTACATCAATAACAACAAAAGGCTTAGATTGTTTTTTCCTGGAAGGGTTTCCATGTTAAACCTGTATGTCTCATGTATTTGGTGCTCATGATGTGTATGCTTGTATTGTTTGATATAGTTGCTGTTATGGTATGTTAATGGTTTCTCTCATATAATGGATGCTAAATTTGAATGAGTAAAGATAAATTGGTATAAAAGCTAAAATTAGCCTTAATACTAATTCACCCCCCTCTCAATATTAACTTTGTTTCCAACAAGATGATCCATATTTCACTCCTAGTGAATATTCTTCACAATCGTGCAAGATTGAGGGTTAAGATTTATCTCAAACCCTAACCTTATATGCTTGTCCTATTGGAAAATGTTATCAATTATTTAGAAAATCTAATCGTTAAAACTTTCATTTCATTTTTCATTCCATTTCAATCATTTCATTTCCTTTGTCCATCCATGTTGTTCAGAAAAAACATATCCCACAATATTTCATGAATCATAGTACTTGGCATTTGATTTAGGTGATAAACACAAAGGCGTTATAGCGAAAACATATTCATTTAATTTCTCATATTTGGGCTATAATATTAGAATTATGTTGTTTTATTCATATGAGCCATTTTGATGAGCCTTGCATCGAATATTGTTGTTATCATAGTGGGGAGAATATTGGTAGGGTTGGGTGTAGTTGTGGCTTCAATATCTTCTCCTCTATAGATATTTGAAATTTCACCATCCAAAGTGAGGGGAGCACTATGTAGTCTCTGTGCGTTTCTCCTCACTGGTGGTCAATTCTCGTTGTATGTTATTAATTATGCTTTCACCAATGTAAGAAGTTGTATGTTATCAATTATCATTTAACCAAGGTAAGAACTTGAGAACTTGAATACATTGTAATTTTTTATAAATTTTTACCATAAGTTTTTGTTTATCATATTATTAATTATAATAAGACATGGATATGGATGCTTGGAATTTCAGGTATTCTTGGTCTTTACAATTTATATTGACATATTCATGCCCGAATATCCCTGATGGTTGTGGAAAAATGTATCATATAAATTTATCCTTTCAACGACTTCTATACTTCCAGTGAAACTCTCTATAATTATTGGTATTTTTAATTGGGCTCTGATGAAAAAAAACATTTGGACGTTGTATCCAACTTCTTAGGTTTCCATTTCATTTATATAATTTGAAAAAAAAATACACTCTGACGTTGTATCCAACTTCTTAGGTTTCCTTTCATTTATATTTTCTAATGATGAACTATAGGGATGAGAAGAGGAATCCTGGGACGTTCTGGATAAGATTGATTGAGCTGATTAGGACGCTGAAGCTCAAGCTAGCGCACTAAGATAATTGATTGAAAACTAGAAGGAAAAAAATAATAAATTTCGATATGACCTTATCTGGAATAATAAATAAATTCAATATGGCGATCTATAAAATATGACGACAGGGTGATCTATGGAATAAGAAATATTTATAATAAGATTTAATAAGGAAGAAAGATTTATAACTAGAGGAATAACTAAAATACATCGTAGTCCCTACCTCTACCACTAATTAAGTGGGGTTCACATTTCCATCTCTGCACATGCTTCCTCCTCATTGCTTCCTTTACACATCTTCCTTCACATTACTACTTCCACACACACTTCCTCCACACATCTTCCTTCACATTACTACTTCCAAACACGCTTCCTCTACACATATTCCTTTACATTATTACTTCCACATATGCTTCCTTCGCACAACTCTGTACAACCACTTCCATTCATCCCAATGAAAACTGTGATTGCAATCTCGTTGATTGTAATCTCTAAAATTCATCTACAACAAGTAACAAGGACCTACTGCTACTTAAGTGGGGTCCACATTTCCATTTGTGCACATGCTTCCTCCACATAGCTTCCCAAGCACAACCACCTCCGCACAACTTCCTCCACATTTCTACCTCTGCACAACTTTGGAAAACCACCTTAGCATAACTTCCTCTGCAAAAAGATTTCTGAACACACTCTGGGCTAGACTCCACTAGTGCGAGTAGCTATGTTACATCCTACTCTATTTGCTTACAAATTAGCATTTTTCACAGTGAAAGCTCCACCACCATGCTTGTATCATATTTATTATTAATATATTAAATTTTTAAGAGATTTCATGCTCAATGATGAAATATTTTCAGTTTCCTTGTTCTGCAAACAAAGTTCCCTTATTATAATTTTCTAGATTAAAAAAGTTATGGCATAAAACCAATCTAAGAACCCGATCTTTGCAACTAGGATATATAATTGTAACGCCCTCCTCCCACATCTACCCAAGTAATTTTCCAACCGGGGTAAACACAACATACAAGCCTTCCACATAGCTACATGACTTCTAGGAATCACCCCAACCACTCAGGTAGCTAGCCCTTGGGTCCCACTGAATTTTATGACCACTTGACCTCTGGAAGCTCCCATGCTATAGGCCTGCCAGGAGGCTCTGGATGCTCTCATGATAGGGCATGTCGACGTCCAAGGACTATTTTACTCAGTGTTGTGCCAATGTCTTTGGGATTTGAACCACTTTTTTAGGCCTATAGCCCAGGTCACTCACCATAATTGAATGACACCTTCAGAATAGTAAGATAATAGGGAAACAATGATGCAAAAGTAAATACTTGAACAAGCCTTTAACTGGACCCCTACTAGCCATGACAAGCATTTCTTCAAAAATATCACAAATATGTAATCTACATGTGTAAACAATAGATTTAAGCATAGGGATCTCATAATTATCTGATAATTCTTAAGAACTATTGTTCCCTCATCTCATTTGTTGCATTGTCATTTATTAGGTCATGGATACATTGTCTATTCATTTACAAGTAAAAACATGATGAGAGCCATACATAGCCATTGCCCTAAAACACATACATAAATAGCATAATAACAACAAAAATACTAATGAAATCATAACCATATGATCCACATATAAACTAGTATAATACTCACAGAAATACAAGGAGAAATAACCTCATATTGATGATGTAAAATCCAAACTCGGGATGGGACTACCACGTTCCATCCCACCATAGAATGGATGAGCCAAATCTCTCTTCAACCATTCACCCCCGTGCCATATTCCAAGCGTGAATGTGGGACTCAAACCAAAAGAACCAACCAGGGCATCCGGGGGCTAAACCACCTCATCCTCATCAATAGAAACTAGGATTTACCGTAATCCATCTTGGATCACTAGGCCAACATAATGAACATGTAATAACAGGATTTACCATGATCTCCACCAGATCACTAGGCCAAAATAAGCATGGATGCCACCGGATTTCTCCACCTCCATGGTGAGAAATTTTCCTGTCTCCTAGTCTCTTAGGATTTATCGCAATCCACAGTCTGATCCAGGGATCATTAGGTCCTAAACCAAGACATCACCCTTTATGATTTACTGTATATCCTGCCATTCACCGGCAAGGATTCCTAGGCCTAATCAAGGGAAACCACCTCTAGGCTTTACCGTATATCTTTCCATTCACCGACAAGTATTCCTAGGCCCACTGAGGCAACACAATCCTGACTTTACCGCAACCCACAATCTGGCTTAGGGGTCACTAGGATAATGGATTTATTGTGATCCATAGTTTGGTTTAGGGACCACTAGGCCATGTGCTATATCATTCAGAGATCCACCTCACTCAGCTTAAAATCCATCCAGCAATCCAGCTCAACCAAAACATGAGAACCCCATTACACCATGGCTATCTAGAAATGGTAAGGCTAGGCTAAAAACACTATCAAACTTGGCAAAACCCATGCCATAAAAACAAAAAGAACAACATGCAATACCATGCATTCCAAATATAGAAAGGAAAATACACATGCAAATCAATACCTACAAAGAATATTGTTGTAGCTACTTGATCCTGCTCTTCCTTATTTGATCTCTATTTCCTCTTGCCTTCTTTTCCTTTCTTGATCCAATGCCAAAATTCTCCAAGAAAATCTTAGTGTCCAAGGGTGAGTGAGAGAGAGAGAATAATGAGAGAGCTCCAAAACTGAATTGAAAAAAGGTTACCAACTGATCCTCAGAAGCCTTTTAATCATTTAGGCCTCTATTTTCTTCATTTTCCATTATTTTCCTCCTCACATGTAACATATGACCTTTTAACTTCATTTTATCCTATTTTCCATTATTTTCATAAATAAATGTGTAAAAAATGCCAATTTGCCTTTCTAAAACATTTTCCTTTGCATTTTCCCATTTCCTTAGCCATAATAAACCAATGAACACCCACTAGGATGTTTTTCCCAACATTCAGCTTGGAATAAGTGTCCCATCAGCCGTGGTTATTATTTTTCCTTTATTAACTTTTATTACATGGAATTTTCACCAACGTTGTTACAACAATAAGCAGTGATGTGCCAAATAAATTATATTCAATGTATCATTACCACTCGCTGATACATTGCAAAATAATTGTAATGTCAAGCTCCTTTCAGAAACGATACTTTTATTTTTCTCATTTTTTTAATGATTTCAACATTTACCCAATATGTTTTCACTTTATTTTTTAATGTATGAATAGACTCTAAAAAAATCTCCGCACAAGTAGAGCTCCGCACATTGCTTGTCCATTGTGTCGAGGAAGATTTCAAGCTTTCATCATTGTGATGTAGGAAAGTGTTCCCTCTGCGGATAAAGGCAAACCCTCTAGCCCTAGAGTGGGTCTAGTCACAAACAAGGACAGATCAACAATAGCTTTCCTTAAACAGTCAAAGTTGGAGGCCTACCTCAATCGGTGGTCGATGGAGTTTCGTTGCGTTGCTCCAGCTTTCGCTTCCTTCTCCTCAACGAGTGATCAACCTGAAACAATGCAAAGGAAATACAACAAAGCACGTAACCGGAAAACAACAATGATCTATTTACTCACAAAGTCAAGAAGTCGTGAGCTATCAAGTAAATTACATACAAGACATAGGAAAATATCATTGATTATATTAATAGTGAAATAAGAGCAAGCTTACAACTAGAGTCTTGACATCGCAAGCCTTCTCAGAGAGATCCAGCCAGCATGTTCTTCAAGCATTCACTCTTTGAAGATGGATCTCCCAACATACAAAGTCTCTCTCTCTCACTCACAAGTTTTACATAAAATCAAGGGCACTTCACAACCTACCACAAGCTATCAACACTCTCACACTTGTTCACACTCACATTAGCTATCTATCAAACCCAAAAGCACTAACAACACTGCTCAATCCAAGAATTTACCAACTACCAACTAGCTGATCATATCAAAAGTGAGTGTTTAAATAGGAGAAGGAGTCTCCATCAAAGGTGGAAGAGAGAGCTTATCCCCAAGGAAGTTAGTACAATTGATGGAACTCCCACACCAAGGAAGGAAGGGTGACACAAACTAGGCTAAAAACCATGTCTGGAGTCATCCAGAAGGCCGACTGTTGGAAAAAATTTGCCCAATCTGGATCATCGCGGGTGTATAACTGAGCTTTAGCGTTGACATCGCTAGTAGGCAATGTAGGCAGTCAGATCATCACCAAAGATATCAAATAGCCTCGCGACGAGGCATAAAATCGAACCGTAAGGGGAAATAGATGTGTAGGTTTTAACCCCGTACAGAAATTACCTGCATACGAATTCTAAATCACAGGAAAAATAAAAATGCAAGAGCATAACACATAAAACAAATATACACAGAGATTTCCCACTGGATCTCAAAACTGAGACTACCAGCTTGATTTTTC
>APFE031548670.1:0-15912 GCA_000404065.3 Pinus taeda
CAAGCTGGTAGTCTCGGTTTTGAGATCCAGTGGGAAATCTCTGTGTATATGTGTTTTATGTGTTATGCTCTCACATTTTTATTTTTCCTATGATTTAGAATTCGTATGCAGGTAATTTCTGTACGGGGTTAAAACCTACAATTAGGAGTGTACTCCATTCCAAAAACCCCAAAAAACCTAGAAAGGGTTTCCCTTGGTTTCAACCTTCAAAAATTGACCCTTTAGAGCTTGGCCCTCCTACACATACGAATTCTGTTGTTGTGACTGCTCCTATCAATCTCTGTACTCCCAAAACTCTAGAAACCCTCCTCAAATGGCCCTCCAAATGATCTCCTAGATCCCCAGCTCCAAAATCCCTAGGATAATGTTGCCCCAACGAATTTCACTCCAATGACTACGCATCCCCTGCATTGTTGTTACTCTCCCTATTTTGCGTTGTTATTACTCTCCCTGTTCCGACTCTCCCTGTTCCGTGTTGCTGCTACTATCCCTGTTACTGTTACTCAACCTCCTTGTTGTTCCTTATCCTCTTGCGGCTCCTTTCACTGCGGCTGTAACTCAGTTTTACACCTCTATTACTCTCCCCGCTCTGCGCTGATGCTACTCCCCCTGTTGTTGGAACTCAACCCCTTTCTATTACTCAGCCTCCTGCTGCAGTACTCAACCCTTCTGCTTATACTTTCCTATTGTTGTAACTCAGCCCTTTCGCTGCTCCTTTTCCTATGGTTTTAACTCGACTTCCTAGTTGTTACTTCCCCTTGCTGTTGTAACTCGAACTTGCTGCTATTGCAACTTGACTCACTGTGGCTAGTCTCCAAAATAATTTAGGAAGGGACATGACAATCCTCCCCTTCCAAATGTTGCTTGTCCCCAGGCAACTTCAGTGTTGGACGCTCAAGTATGTGCTTTCCCTCCCAAGTAGCATTCTCTACCGGCAAGCTCCTCCAATGCACCAAAAATCGTTGGTCTTGAAGCAATGCCTGAACGAGCATCCTCTCTAAGTACTGCTCCCAACTATCACTGCAACATGTGCTAGGGTCCCAGATGTGCCACTGAATCATCCCTGACCTTAGCATTGTCTTGATATGAAAGAATCCTTCAATACTAGGATTCGAGGCCATCCTGTCCTACACGAAGCTCCCCTTGCTCCACTCACTATCTTGCCCGGTGCAAGTACCAGAAGTCCCCTGCTCCATCAGTGACTTGCTAAAGCCTAATGGTAGATCTGTATGATCCCCCTTTGTAGTCACAGATGCATCCCTATAGGTTATTGGGCTATGAAGAGTTGTGATGCCCCAGTTCCCTACTAGTCCCAGAGTGGTGCCGCCATGTTGACGCTGCGATACTTTGACTATGTCATATTCCCCATCATGCGCAGACAGTATCCTCCTCTCCTGGAACTTGATGGTGGAATACTGAAACAGGCCAGACACATCCTGCCTAGGCATCTTCATTGTGCCAGGGCCTACCCATCCAAATCTAACTCCGAATCTGTGCAACAATAGAGAATGTTTGCCTCCCCATATGATGAAACCCTAAGCGAACTATATCACTCTCTTCCATGACTCTGCTCATCACGAGTGATCTATTGATCAATTGAATCCATGCATCCCATAGTCAGACCTGCTGTGGCATAGTCCTGAAAACTGATGGAATCCCTTTGGCCCTCATCTCTAGTCCCCGTATGCCCCCCATATATAGTCTCCACACATCATGAACTAATATGAGGCATGCTAAATTGTCTTGTGCCTGCCACTGTGTAGCATTGATGACCACTGGAAACCACGTGTGCCAAATAGCCACCCTCTGAATGCAACCAATAGATGGGTATCTGATACGCACAATCGACTCAGTGTATGCGGTCCATCTTGCTCCTGCCAACCATCACCACTAGTTCGGCTACTCGCCCCCTGGAGAATGTGTCGATACAATGTCGGGAACCCAGATACATACTGGACAACTGTCTCAGACGAACATGGTATCCTTTGCTCATGCATGGTCCAGACATGCCCTGTGGAAAGAGTGAAACATGTCTCCCTAGTGACCACCTCCACAGGCATAGGTTCAGTGATGAATGGTATGCCATCCCTGTTGGTGATCACCTCATCCCTCGAACTGTGGCTGTCAACTCGCGCATCGACTTGATTCCCCTGCTGAGAAGTCTCCCTTCTATTGCACCCAGTGTCATCCAAATATCTTGGGTGAGCTCCCCGTCCCCTGCTACTTGTGCCTAGAATGTCAAAGGACAACAACTAGATCGCTCGTTCCTGTAAGTGATGTAGAAGAGGGTTAGGGGTGTGAGTCCTCGCGGATACCATCAAGTATTGCTCATCTGTGTCCCCATTGATCCTGGGTGAACTACACGCAAAGGTAAGCCCGATATCTCTGTTCATGGGTGTTCCTGGAGGCAACACTCCAAGACCTCACTGTACAGCACCATATGCCCCTACATACCACTAATCATCCCAGTACTCCTGGACATGCCACTATACATAGCGGCCTACCCCTATGTATTGCTGGATACCCTCAACTACAACTATGCCATCCTGTACCGTCCTGCTTCCCGCTTGTGTCACTTCACCTATCACTCCCCGCATGTACTCAATGCGATGTGAGGCACTCCCACTCCATAGTGCAGTCCAACATACTACAACACCACCATACATCTCCATGCCCACCTGTAAACCACTGCTCAACGCTAGATGCTCCCACAAATCCTTGTATATGATGGCCTAGAGCTATGTCTCTATGTTTCAGGCCAAACCTGATCAGTATCATCACCTCCACCATCGCATCACTATCTCCGCCAATGAATGGATCTTCTCTCCAAATCCCCCTTGAGGGATCCGAGAAGTGACTCTCCCTATGTGTCAGTAGTGATGCCACCATTACTATGCTCCTCTGCATCCTCTGTGCCCCACACAAAAGTGAAGAGTCCCCAACTCCATACAAGGCACCGTTTGGTGGCCTGCCAATGCCACCTCCTCCGACAAACTCCTGCAAGAGTATATTGATCACCAAATGATCCCGTGTACAAATGCCATAATAAGAAAACCAAAAGAGTCTTTCCATAAATTGGTCGTCCATTGGTGTTGACCAAGACTCTCCTAGTGAATGTGCACGCTCAACTGCTAGGTCAACTGCACCATCCTGGTTGTAGTCAACCAACATACCTGGGAAATTATAGGTAGTCCCACCCGGAACCCAATGTCAGTTGCACTGTCGGTATCCCCAGTGCCTGGAAGCTCCTGCTGAGCTCCACCTGGGTCCACTACCATCTCGATAGCCCACTCCATTAGGTACCAACTCAGAATCTCTCACCATCCAACCCCAAGAGAGGGACTGAATGCATGAAATCTAGCATATAGAATAACCCCCGCATGTGAATGTCGCGCCCTGTGTGACTCAAGTCATGCCATCTCGCTATCCTAGTCAACACATGAAATCGAACTAGGTAGCTCTCTACCTCTTTGTCCAATGGGCAAAGGTAACCTAACAGTGTTGTCATCCCCGTCTATGTATGCCCGAGGAGAGATACTCTCACACTCCAGCGTGCACTCTAGCCGCACCAGTAGGGAATCCAATTTCTCCCCAACGTGAGTCAATTTGGCTGTGGACTCAGCACAAACTGCTCTCATGCCCTCCAACTCCTTGTTCAGTTGTAGAATGGCCTCTCGTACTATCGTGGCCTTCTTTCTCAATGCTAGAAGGCTAGCCCGGTACTAATGAAACTTTGGAGGGCGACTATCCCTTGTAAACTAGGTCACCGCTCTAGACCCCTCCATCTCTTTTGGTACCTCCTCAATGACATGCACCTCATCAACCTGTTGTGGGCGACCATCGTCTAGAAACTAGGTCATAGCACCGGGTACCTCATCAACTATTGGCATCTTGTCGATAGGTGGCACCCCCTCAGCAGATGGCTCTATGTGTGTAGGCTCTATCCTCCCCACCAAGGTGCCAGCTGGGGTTATCAAAAAGGTCTCTATTAAAGCTGACTCTTGCCCCACATCGGGTATATCGATGTGCTCCTCACCATCCTGTGGGCTCTCAACATCTTGCTCAACCTTCTCCTCAGGCTCCTGATATCTAAAGCCAGGTCTCCACTAGCAAAAGTGCCCCCTGGTCTCACCCTCTAATCGTCTTTGTCCTGCCTGCTCCTTCTCAGGAGATTGGGTGCCCTGATCTAGTCGACTTCCCCCAAATGATGTAGATGGTTGCAGCCCCACGACCTGCTCACCTCTAACATCTTCGTTGTGAGGGTAAGGATGGGTTTGGTTAGTCACCCTCCTCAATTGGGCCAACCTCTCATCATCCCAATGAATTCTACCCCAGAGTTTCTGCATACTGTGTTTCCCTTGAGCCATGGGTTTGTCTTTGGTTTCCCCCGTTACTGTGCACTCATACCCAAAGCTTCCATGATCTTATAGCTAGTTTCCCACAGTTGGGCCAGGATCATGCTGTGATACCACTGTAATGTTCTAAACTAGGAAACATAGTGCTATGCAAATCAAACAATTAAAACAACACCATAAAATTGAAACTTCAGTGTACACCCATAAGAAGCCCAGGAATAACCAACAACTCAGGCATTTTATTATAATCTGGGAGGAAAGTACAATAATGCGGAAGTGGTGCCCCTGGGCTTGCCTCAATGGAAAGCTACAAGCACCAAGTGATGAATACTCGACTTGTTGTTGTTGCAACTCGACTCACTGCGGATGGTATGATTTGGAACGAAGTAGAACTCCCTCCTAGGGCTAGCACTCGAAATCCACCGAAGCAAGGTTTGAGATCTTTGCGTGAAGGCACTTGTGTGCTAAACAACACAGTAACCTGGCTAAACAACTCGAGCAACTAAGATCGGGTTCATATCTCAAAAGCTAAGATATCCAAATGAGGAGAGCTACCTTCCTTATATAGATTTCGTGGAGCACTTTTCCCTCTATCGTGGGTCCTTCACCTAACCATCGATTTCCCCTCTATGCAAATCGAACTAGGGAATGCATATTCCCCTAGTATGGGTGGTCCCCGCGTATACTTAACCACATCGAAAGAACTTCTACTAAGTCTAGCCTCTTAATAAAATCCAATGGGCTCCCATCACCTCCAAAATTGGCCCCAAAATGTAGAAATTAATATTGCTCCAAAATAATTTAGGAAGGGACATGACACGTGCTTTGGGAGTGGATTTGAGGGGGCGGGGGTTCGCTCCCCTACAGCGCTGCTCCTAAGGACAACTCAAGGTCTTCATTGGCTAAGGCACAAGGCATAAGACCTTGCTTGCTACATTTTCAACACATAATGCTTGTAATTAAGAGTTACATAATTGTTTTTTCCAATGCTAGTATGACACACCCATTAAGAGTACTTTTCTTAAGTCTTCTTTGATCATCTTCATCTTCAACAATTGCCTACCTTTCCAACCTTGTAGGAGGAGACTAGGCCTTATGGCTACTCCCATTTGGAAAGAAGCAACCAAGGAGAAGCTAGTGGGTTCCTTACTATGGCTAGGTAAACTAAATTGGAGGGCATTGATGTAGAATTGGCCATGTGGTTACTAAAAGGCTTGGGAGCCACATCGCCCTTATTTCCTTTGTTAACCACTTAATCTACTCTCCACATTCTATGAAGGGTAGAATTGGCCATGTGGTTACTAAAAGGCTTGGGAGCCACATCACCCTTATTTCTTTTGTTAACCACTTAATCTACTCTCCACATTCTATGAAGGGCAAACCGTTTGGGGTCTAAGATATATGGGTAGAAGATAAGGGGATATCATGTGAGTCAACATTAGACAACATGAGGCAATATATAATCCCACAGTCTAGGCTCTAGTGGCAAAAACATGTACTTAACAGATTTTTAGACCTAACAAGTTTATGAACGACCATAACGTCAACCTAGAGGAAATTTTTTTCTTTCAGGTCTCAAGATAGTTTGAACCTAATGCGACACACTTTTGAGGGCGAGGGTTAAAATACTATTATGTCTCATGGAAAATGAGTTGCTCAAAGGAAGCCAATATGTGCTCGATAAAATGCCAATATTACAAAGAGAGGCTTGGGAGTTCAACATTGATAGGGCAATGTAATCAAATAGACTTGTCAGCCTAAAAGTTCTTTTACCACTCAGAAAATACCACTAGGGTATTGCGATACATCCAGGGACCACACATGACCACCTGAATGACATGTTTTTCCTGTTTGAAAGAGAATTGGAAAAATCCCTTTCTTAGGGTCTGAGTGCTCATGCATATCAAGATGTATGGCTCCCAATCATCTTTAACCTAGGCCTTAATAATGGATTTGGGGTCTCTACCTACAAATAATGCAACTAAGTTCAAGACTTCAAAGTTTATACCATCACAATCCATAACATATTCATTAACAAGAATCTCAACCAAAATTTTATGAATCTCATTAACTAATGGCAAACTTTTGAAACAAACTTGTGATGGACCTTTCATGGCACCATTTCCAACAGGAAATCCTTGCAATGAATGTAAAGTGATGTTAGGAAATAGGGAAACCATTTTGCACCCGCAATCCTTACCACAACTGAACTAGGACCTACAGGCCAAATCCAGCTGCAAAAGGCTAAAGCTATCAAATCTAGCCATAACACTAATTTGATGGCTAGTAACTATGCTGGGACATTCAATCTTGCAAAATAGAAAATGCAGACTCACTTAGGGTAAAACCTCCAATGCATCATATTTTGTCTACCATCAGTGAGCTTCTACTTTAAATCAAAGATATCTTGTGCAGATATGGAGCTTCAGTAAGAAAATATTCAGGTCTGCAATCATCATGTGAAAAGCTGTTGTGTATTGTTTTCCTCCCTTCTATGCTAGAAGTTTTTATGCCATTACAGAGTTTATTTTGCAGCATAAGAGGTATGAAAGTGACTCTTTTCTCCTCCCAAAGACCCTTAATTTCATATCTGGATTATATTATGTACTTGGACTGTTCATTTAAATAGAAAGCTATATCTTACTTCACAAAATCTGATGTTATGTGATGAATCAAGAAAAGAACAAGAGTACTATTGCATCTTTATGAGCTTATTAAGCTGGCTGGAATTTGAATTTGTGGCACTATTATAACAAAGGAGGACTGCTACTTTGTGCATCTTTATTGGTTGAATATTGTATATTATCAATCTTCCAAGTCTCGGAGTGTTTTGACTCCATTGCCCAAGGATTAGGCACTAATCTACTTGAATCCACCACCATATATCCATTGCATATAAAAAACTCATAGACTGCTATATCTGATTTTCTTTTAAGGGTTAGTAACTATTGATTTAGCATTCTCAATTCTCATTTAGGGAAATCCCCCTTATGCTAGAGGAGAGCTGGCCTAAAATGAAGGAAAGTCCTACTGAGGTCACAGTGGGTAGGACTTCTAAGAAGTTGTCCTAATTTTGCATCTTTGTCACAGATTTCAATATTTCACAGGTGCAGATTTACCACTTTTTAAATTCAGTATCCTTCTCTTCTCAGATCTGAAAATCAGACAGGAAATAAATACGGAAATAATCAGCAGGATCTTTCTTATGTCTGGCTTCCTTTCTTTTAATCTTAGGCTAGGATTGCTTGCTTCTATGTAATACAGGTAGTTGCCGTTGCACTCACTATGCCATCTTTTATATCGTACTCTTTTCAGTTCCCTGGATCAATTCTGGCCTTTAATAAATAAATACATAAAAATTGCAATGTGCTTCAGGGTTGTATGGAGCAAGTTCTCCTTGATTTCTTTCAACTTCCTTCATGATCAGAGTCAATAGCTCTTGCAATTTTTCCCTTCCAGATTTTCTTTCTTTTGAGGCTTTTGGTCTCTTCCTATTGCGACATTTCCCGTTGCTTGTCCAATATGGCTAACATGAAAATGGAGAACATGTCAGCCAATTGATCCATTCTGTTTTCCAGAGTAAATATTGCTTCTCCTTTCTAACAAACTGAGCTTTAAATTCAGTGTGCTCTTCTTCTCTGGTATAAAATCAGATATGGATACAGTTTTTCTGAGCCTCCTTTTCCTACTGGATGCTGGATCATACAGGGCACTTTCTCCTTGACCTCTTTTAACTCCCTTTTTGGTTGGAGTCATGTAATTTTGCATGAAGACCTCTCATAGTAACAGGATTGACTACCAAATTGATCTGTAATTTCAGGCAATCAGCAGCAATGCTTTCTCACTACAGCTGGCTGAGTCAGTTCACAGCAACCCAAATAGAAGGATAGACTTTAAAATGCTACTTTGTTTGGAATGTAACAAGCATTAAACGGATTAGAGCATGAAAGACACAGTTCTGTTACAGATCAGGGCTACTCTACATAGAGTACATCTTCCAGCCTACATTTCCAGACTAACAATGACTAACAATGGGGTGAGACCCACAAGAAACACTAAAGGCCATGCACTCTTTCAATGATTAGTATATATTCCATGTTATATATCAATCATTGGTTGTGTGCATGATGCATAGTCTTGCTGAGACCCACTACTGTTTCTCTGTGTACAGGGAAAGATGACAGAGTACCTCCTTTATGCAGTTTCGGTCTTGCTTTTGCTCACAGCTATCTTTTGGTTTGTGCCCATGCACTATACATAAACGTTTCTCCCACCCAAATTAATAAAACACCCCACTTTCATTGGTGAAACATTGCAAGTAAAAAAAATTGATGATTTTAAAGAAATATGAGTGTTTTTAATTAATAATTTTAGTATATTAGCATAGAAATCTTCCCAACCAAATTATGCAGATCTCACCAGTGTGATCTAAACTAATGCATACCTCACGAATCTGTTTTCTTGTCAAGCTGATTTAAGGGAAACTGAGATAGAGCTCAACACTCAGCATCAAATCCGTTGTCTGCACCTCTTTAATCTTCTGTTTCAGATTTCCCTCCTTGTTCTGTTTCATTTCCTGCCCTGTGTTGAGTTGATTAGGGTCTGTTTTGTAGAGTTGGGTTTTATTTGCAGGTCTCTGCTTTCTTTAACAAAATTGACAGCAGATTGGAAGCTCAGAGAGTCCAGATCTGCCTCAAGTACTCTTAAACAAGCTTGACACTAGAACAGATTGGTGAAGTATGCATCAATTTAGAGCAAATTGGTGAAATTTGTGTCATTTGCTACCTCACTTTTGTACTTCTCAGATGCAATTATCAGAATATTTAAAGCCCAATGTGATAAAATACTAAATAGCAAAGATGTTAACTGTGATAAACTGGATGATCGAACCCATTCATATCTTTATATCAATGTATCAGATGGCAAACTATTATTAAAGTATATTATAATTTTATTTAAAATGTTAACGTGAAAACTCCACCTGTCATCATATTATTTGGTTTTTGGGTTTAACGATTAAGAACAGTAGTCTGATCAGGTAGCAGTCTTCCTTTTGCTATCAAAATCCTGCAGCCCAAGAAAGTCGTATTTGATCGACTTTTTTGAGCATCAGGATTGATTTAGGATTCCGACATACATAGAACTTTATTCATGGTTGAACTTGATCATGTCCGTAAATATAGTTAGATTATCTTTAAAAATGGCCTGAAAATGAGGTCTGTTTGCAACCAAATTAGCTTGTTCTCTCTTTAAAATGAGAGGTAGGGTATGTCCATTGTCAACCTTGATAAACTAAAAAGTCAAATCCATATATAAACATTGGAGTCTTATAGTTCAATTAAAGACTAATTAAATGGAAACCTTGAATTAAATTATTATTATATTTAAAAAAAAAATAATAATAATTATTATTATTAGTCGATCAAAAGATTAATGTAAAATTCTCTCAGAATAACATCTATTCCGATTAAAATGGTCATTAATGTTTAAAAATAACCAAAAATAAATTTCAATTTAAGTTAATCCGATGAACAGCCTTCAACCGCTGAAATATTCTGCAGCTATAAGGTGCTTCTAGATGTATGAAGTTTTTCACCTCTCTTATAATTCATGGCATCATTTGGTAACTAGGCATTGGTTGGATCCCTGGAATGTTCTAGTACTGCGTTTCTGTGATGCGTCTAAGAGGGATTGTTTAGGTAATCGAAATCAATAATTGTGTACCATGTTTAACACAAATGGCCTTGCATACATACAACTTCAACCTCTAATTACCTATTAAACCTCTGTTTAGATGGGTTTGAGTTAGTACCATTTTAATGCCTCGGTGTTATCACTCTAAAAGAACCCAAAGGTTAGGATATTACAACGAAATCGAAACTATAGAGAGCACACTATGAAATTGAAATGATGAAGAGAAAATCACACTGAAATTGAAACGATGGCGAGCAAAATTGTATTTTGTTGCATTAATAATTTTGATTTTGTAAACTAACCTGAGACTTCCATCCTCTTTATTCATGATTTTTTTTTCCTGATTGCGACGGAGAGCTCAGGTAGTATTAGTGGGTCACAGCATGGGAGGCATTAGCATAGCCCGTGCATCTGAAGAATTCCCGCATCTCATTGCGGTAGCAGTGTATGTCACCGCTTATATGTTTCGGGGTGGAGAATCCAAGCAGCGAGAACAGGAAATGGTAAGGATTTATGAAAATTCAAGAATGGAAACTTATTTTAGAGTTTAGAAATCTGGTTGAATTTTACTACTCTTTTATTTGCCAACCAGGTATATTTTAAATTTCTAACCATTTTATATTATATAGTTTCTATAAAATTCTGGCCATTTTTAATACCCTAAATTTTTCCCTACTTACACAGATATAATTAATAAAACAGTACGATTGATTGGCTCTGTAGCTGGAGGTGAACAGCGACACTGCTAAGCTGATGGAATTTAACTTTAGTAATGGCATTCGAGAACCTCCGACATCTGAACTGGTGCTTAAAAAGTTTCAGAAGGATCGCTTCTACGGTACAACCTCGACAGTGGTAAGTGCATTAGTTATGATAATATTATTTATCGATTAATTCCTTGAGAGTAATAGTACTAAATATAATTTAATGTTGACAGGATGCCACTCTGGCTTCTCTGTTACTCCGACCATTTCCATCGATGGCAAGGATGAACGTGAGTGTGGAGACCACAGAAGAGCGCTATGGAGTTGTTCCAAGAATTTTTATCAAAACTACAAAAGATAACGCGATCTCTCTTGCCGAGCAAGAAGAGCTCATAGCCTATTCGCCACCGCAGAAGGTTTACAGTCTCCCCACAGACCACAGTCCATTCCTCTCTGCACCGGAGACGCTGCATAGCCTGCTATTGGAGATCGCCCATATTGCATAGATATTTAATTTGGCTACCATGTTTTAATTACTACTTTATCTTTTTTACTTTGTCCTCAATACTCGACATGGAATATTAAATTTTACTTTGTCATCAAATACTTCATATGGAATATTAAAAAACTATCGCTGGAAAGCTAGAACATATTTTATTATTTGATTGATGAATAATTAAGAGTTAAAGTATTTTTTTTGTTAAGTTTGGTAGGACCTTTTTATTTTCGATTTTATATGTCTATTATTCACCCTGCAACGGGGAGGGTAGTACAAAATTTGAACCCAAGATTTTTAATTCGGTGAGACTTCATTCCATAGTCATCGTCACTTAACCTATTGGAGGCAGGGCAAGAGTTAAAGTATTTTGACAACAACTGAAATAAACAATCGTTAACCTCCTAGGAAAGTTAAAAGTGATTACTCATTCATCTCGTCAAAAAAGGAATTCAAGAAAGGCCTAGGGGGCTGGAGAAAAAAAATAAATATCAGATGGGTGAAGGGAGCAGGGCAATGCTACCCAAAATTCCTTGAGTTGGGTGGAATAAACCAGTGGGAAAACTTTGAGTACAGTTTGAGAGGTATGTGACTTGAGGCTGGACTGTGAGTCTTGATGCCCAAGATACCTGATTGTGGCAGACTCATTTTACTGTTTGGAGGAGGAAAAGCTCAAGAAAGAGTCTGGACGTAATTTCCAGACTCATGGCTGGGTGGTAAGACCTTCCTGAAAAATAAAAATAACTACATAATTACAAGGCAGTGAACACATAAGTAATCTAACCCTTGACTTAGTGATCATTAAAGAAAATGATTCTATAGTGATTGATGGATAAAAACCAGGATTATGCTTTGCTAGTTAAACTGAAACTGTCTGTTCTATATTTTAAGCTAGTAAGAAGTAACCTACATATCTAACTAGAGATTTATTAATGGTCTGAATGTAAAACAACTTATGTATTTAAGCAGAGAATTAAGCTATATCTAAAATAGAGAATTGTTCTTGTTACACAGAGAAACAGAAAGCAGTTATCTATAGCTATATAGATAGAGAATTGTTAACAATATGTTCAATATGTTCAACTGAGAATAGCCTAAATGTTGAGACATAGTATTGTTAATATTATGCAAATGCATTGGCCTTCTGTACGTTGTACACTTTTTATAAAATAGATGATAACTTTACGGGACATCCCGACATAACTCTTTCATAATATAAACCAAAGAATTAAAATTATAGATAAGGAAACCGTCAAATACTAAGAACACAACTAATTCTTCTAAATTTATTAACTGTAGAGAGAACGCTCATTATCAAATGCAAGGGCTCGAAGTAATACTCGGTCGATTCCAAAAAGGAAAACGAGTTAACACAATGCATAAATATATTCATAATTTAATCAAATGGAAATAGTAAATCCATGTACAGGCTCTGTAGAGTCCATTGAAAACGAAATGACAAGCTTTAATATTGGAAGCCAAACAAAAAGAGTCCATTGAAAACAAAATGGCAAGCTTTAATATTGGAAGCCAAACAAAAATTAAAGTAGCTTTGAACCATGGAAAGTTAAGTGCATTAATCGGCATTGTATTCAAACTCTCGAAATACTTTCAAACCAAAATTGGAGACCTTTCGAAAATAAACTAAAGTCAAACCCTCGTCAAAGCCAAAACTACGTATGTTTATGTCGTGAAGTATTTGGAACAACTCAATTCATCGAGTACCCAAAACCCTTTTAAAACAAAGTATTAAATACAAACTATGGCCGACTTATAACCTCTGCCTAAATACACGCTTTCACCCAGAAAATCCAGGATAACATCCAATGGAGAGATTACAAGCATAGGCACCATATGCATGAAAACATTTGAGATAGACAAATCGTCGTAGGGTTCGGCAATGAGACCAACCTAAAAACAAGAAGGTCATAATCATGAGTAATGAGGAAGCATTTGAGCTCAGCACGACCACAAGTGGATGGTTTCAGAAAAGTTTGATACATGTAAATTCACAGAGAGTAAGATTAAAATAAAAGCCCTTAACACTGAACTTAAATTAGTACTCAAAGGAAATGCAAGATACTTGAGACAAGGCAATATTGGAATGTCGAAGGCTGCCTGCGCAAGAAACCCTTGTATCAAGTTAGCAATTGCTCGAATCAGGGAAGATGGAAAAACCTAAAGCAAACCCTGTCACAACTATTATTACCTCCTCGAGGCCGATAATCTCCAAATTCATCTTCATCTAGACAGGGAAGCCAACAAAAATGTGTATCCCTTGCACAGTGGACCGAATAAGCAGAGTAACATGTCTAGGTACCTTCAAAATAGAGTTGAAAATTGGAAGCAAGTACCCAAATCAAGGAGGAAAGAAAAAATTGCAGGGTACCTGCAGGATAGGGTTTGGTGCAGCTCTCCATCGAGATAGGAATGGGCAGACAAAAACCCTCCCTATTGTAGTGAAGGCTTGTTCTGGTTGTAGAGCAGAGAACCGAAGAAATTACACAACACAAATGAAACCACTTGTGGAAGGATGCTGAGGGAGCAGTTACGACGTTAAACCCTAGGCGCCGAGGACCGTCGGATCGCCAAACCTAGATCAGAGGGAGAAAGCAAAGACAGGGGTTTCGAGCTACCAGATCCTTCTGGTGTCAAAAACTGTGACATTAAACGTATGAGTAGCATGTGTTATGTGTTGTACTACCAACTTTATTTCCCTTAAAAATGACATTAAAGCCATGGTGTGGAGAATGTCAAGTCCGGTTATAACTTCAATGCATATACGAAAATATATTTAAAGGTTGATACATATCATCGCATGGTAAGATTGTTACCTATTATCATATGGTAAGTTTGATATATATTATTGCATGGTAAAGGTTTGGGATTTGTAAAGTTTTTTTTTAGGTTAATATTTGTTGTTGTTATATGTGTTACAAGTGGTATTAGATCATTAGGTTCGTACACTGAGGCTTGTGGGATATATATATAAACAATTATGTAAATGTGAATGTGAACACATAGATCAGCACCAAGGAGCAGAATGCAGAGGGGTCCCAGACCACCGAACCAATCATAAGCAGCTTATGTAGGGGTCAATCCTGACATATATATACAACTGGGAGAGGAATCTCGACAAGCCAATGCTGCCCTACTCAAAACTGTTCAACAATTACATGCTGAGATGATAAACTTAAGGACAAATAATGAACGGTTGCGGCAAGAGCAAGAGAAAATCCTTAAAAGTTTGTCCGACCAACAGAATCAACGAGGACCAGACCCTAGTGCTGGTAATGGGGAGAAAACCACGACGGTCCATCAAGGGGAAGATCATGTAGAGTCGGGAGAAATACATGAGGAAGATGAAGAAGGACGTTCTGATAATGTTCCGACCAACGGAAAAGAAAAAGACAGAAATTGGAATTACAAGGGGAATTCAAAAAGATAAAACCATCACTCTTTGAAGGAGAATATGAAGAAGCAACGAAAGCATGGTTAATTAACATGAGTAAATACTTTCAAATTTATGGATACAATGATAAACTTAAGGCACAACTGACAGTTTATCAATTAAGGGGTAAGGCCACCCTTTGGTGGGAGGAAGTCAACACTGTGAGAAAATTGACGAAAAGAAAGTTACATGGAAAGAATTTCAAAAGAATTTTAAGGATAAATACTAAATTGAGCGTTATTATGATGAAAAAACAAAGGAGTTCCATGATTTAAGGTTGGGAGCCTTGACCATGGATGAATATGTGAAATGATTTACCTCCCTATTACAGTATGTATCGTATATGCAGGAAGAAAAGACCAAGATTCAATGTTTTATTAGTAGCCTACCCAACTTTATGAAGGAAAAGTTTGAATTTGATTACCCAAGAACAATGGATGATACGGTGCGAAAAACATGTATCTATTATCAACAATTGAAACAGAAGAGTAAGGGATCAAAAGGAGGATTAGGTTGGAGGGGGAGAAATTTAACCCCAAACAGACAAACAAAAGCTACCAATGGAAGGAATGTACAACAAAGACCCTTAAGTGAATTTCCAGCAAGAAACTAGTCAAAGGTCCCAACATCCGCTGAGAATAGATAGTTGGAGGGGATTAATAAACCTATTAATGATCAGCATTAGAAACATCCCCTGCAATGTTGGGGATGTGGTGAACCCCATTATTACAAAAATTTCCCGCATAAGGCCATAACAGAACAACTTTCAAACATGCAAGAAGCTTCCATGGTTTGGGAGGTGGCAAGGAGTATGCCCAGAATTAATGTTGCACTTGACGACTATCAAGCAGAGTACCAACCCACCATGACTGAGTGTGAATGTATGATCGCTAATCAATTTGTCTCTGTTTTGTTTGATCCGGGTGCTAGCCTAAGCTATGTTATTCCTAAGGTTGTAGAGAGATGCCAACTGCAAAGCAATAAGTTTCAAAAACCTTGGTTAGTTCAATAAGCCACAGGGGCAAAGAGAAGGGTAACTGAAAAAACAGAGAATTGTTGTAGAAAAACTCTGATAGGTTAACCCGATAATGCAATATAAATCAAAGCAGAATACTATAACCTACTTCTACTATCAATTTGTGGAAGCTTAAAGATCGAGTTGAATAATATAACCAGAAGAAGAAGAATCAATGGCACAATACACATGAAAAT
>APFE031548673.1:0-11955 GCA_000404065.3 Pinus taeda
AAACAGTCTAATTTCCCTAAGTGGTGGCTCTAGTAACCTCCTTAGATCAACCCCTGTGATTTACATATACTAAACATCACTTACTTGGCCTAAATCCCTGAACTGAATTGCAAATTGTGAGTAAAAACTCGTTTAAAGTCTCGCAATGGTACCATCGCACCCTGCCTTCAAGGCATTCTGTATGCATCGCACTTCCCGAGTGCAGTAGGTGCGCTGCATACTGAATTCAGTATGTGACAAGTGCGATGGTCAGGGAAGGTTAACTTTACCTTCAGACTTTGGTTTTTCCTCACTATTTTCAGTTCTATTCAGGAGTTTTGCTGTCTGTGGTTAGTGTATCTCTGTGAAAACCCCCTTCTCTTACATTGTTCCGCTTCCATAGTGCAAAGAATTGTAAGTGTTTTTATGTATTGTGCGCCATTTTCAGTTCTCTTTTGCAAAAAAGTAGCATAGTCAAACTGTCGTTTCTTGATCTGAAAGTGTCGTAGCTGTCATTTTCAGTCATAGAAGAGGATCCCATTGTTCTTGATAGTCAATTATACAGTTGCTCTTGCATATGATTTGAATTAGTGGTTTTAAAAGTGTTGAAAAGCAATTTTCATTTCGAAATCGCAAAGTGTCTCCTTCACTTCATTTTGAAAAAAAATTTGTTGAGTATTGTCGCATTGAAAATAATCAGATTTGCACTTAGCTTTCTTATCGTCATTCATACATTAAGAAGGCTAAAAACAAATACATGCATGTGCATTTTCATTTTGACTGCTTGGTTTGATTTAGGACAGTGCATTTAGCATGTGCTCTGTGCTCTTTGTTGAAAGATTCTTAACTTTCTTTCCTTAGTAGCTAGGATTTTCATTGCCAAAAGAAGATTAAACATTTGTTTATCATCTTATACTGCATTTTAGGAATTGTATACACATCACATGGTGAACCTGAAAGGAAAATTTTGAAGCAAGATCAACTTAAAATAAATTTAATGAATCTAACAACGCTTTGGAACTTAATGCACAACATCTAGAGGTCTAGACTAGAGACATATTCCGATGTCGTAAAACCTGGTAACTGTTGTTTTCATTGTTGGTTGGGTGATTCCTCCACTCTGAGACGGCAAGTTCCAGTACGGACTTATGTTCCCACGTACCGTCGAGTATATATTGGGAGACCACAATAGGCTGCATCCTTTATCCTTAGGAAGCCATGTCTGCCACCCTATCGATCGTAATGCACTGAACACAGCATTCAGGAAGATTGACTGCCGTACCACAAAAAGTATTCTGCAATTTTGTGATTGGTTTGGTAATCCCCTCTGCCTAGATCTCTAGAGAAGTCTATTTTTCTCCCTTTTAGACTCCTTAAAAGAAAAGGTCCATCTGAGCACTTGTCACTTCAGGCTCATTAAAAATCGAAGGCAACTAGATTCATCTTTTGTTTTTTCTCGACTCTTAAAAATTGAAAAAACAAGTTGTGTCAAAGCGTCTAAAATTAATTTAATTTCAAAAAAAAAATTTCCCTTTCATTTTGAGTTTATCAAGTAATCCGCAATCATGGAAGAAATTCAATCAAAACCCTATCATTTGCGGAGACTTACAAGTCAACCGTCGTTGACTCCGGAAGCGAAACCATTCCGGACAAAGCGAACTCGTTTGACCTAGTCAAAGTCCCCTAGGTTGGTTGGAGCCAGTACTTCGACATCCTCAGAGACTCCGGTTACTTCGAACATTTCTGGTATCCCTGCCTCTATAGGAGAAATTCTGCAGCAACAAAAGGACATTACAACTAATCCTAGTGTGACGGTAAACACTTCTATTCCTGAACCAGCTCCATTAACAGCTGATTCGGAAGGTGTTACTCCCCAACCATCTGTTGCTGCAGAACTTATATCTTCTTCAGCACCAGAAATATTTTACGGACCTGACGGTCTGCCTCTTCCTCCTAGATTGATTGCCATAGAAGAGATTGTGGAAGATCCTCCATCTAACATTCCAACGCAACTTGGAGCTGGGATTGCCCTTCTTCATCAGAAGATATTCACCCGCTATCGAAAGTTCCTGAAGAATCACTAAGGAATATTTTGGATAGGCTTAATATGTCTGAACAACTGTCGATATCAAGGACTGTGTTACCCGACACAGTAGTAGTAAAATCTCCTTCTGCTACTCTGACAATGTTAGCCGGTGTGCCGTCTGTCCCAACTAGCTCTCAATCGCTGGATGGAGTCCATCCAGGGGCTATTTCGATAGTATGGACTGTTCTCGTTTGTTCGTTCGGAATTGTATCTAGAATCTCTTACGTTGAGTCTCAACAAATTGATCCTTAACAGTGTCAATTTGGGCAAACCGATCCCCAAAGGCAAGTCATTCCTTTGAGTACTGGATTACCATCGTATGGAGGGCCGTATACCCTTTCATTGCCTTCTTCGGAAGGACAACCATCCGTTATTTCACAACAAAATTCAGGTTATGCTGGAATTACAACTAGCGGTTGAGTGCCAATCCTGCCTCAACAACCAAGAGTTGTATGCTCAATGCAACAAAGTTTACCTATGACAAACATCCCCACTATGCCGGCTATTGTGACAGTATCGCAAGTACAAGCGTTGCCAGTTGTATGCCAACCTCAAGTTTCGTAGGTTGTAATGCAACAATCTCTTGTACCTACGACACAACTTCAATTACCAACTAGTAGAATGGCACAGGTTCAAACGGGGAACGCCAACCCCCATCTTGGTCAAACAATCAATACTGGACAACAGCCCATGGCATCACAACCATGGCTGGTGCAATACCAACAACCGCAATTCTAGCAAGCTTACCAAGGATATGAGCAACAAGTCTTTGCAAGTGATGGGCAGCCGTATCAACCATATCATAATGGTTATGCCCATCAACCTTACCAAAGATACCAACATCAAATGCATTATGCTGGTATGCAAAGACCAACTGCTCAAGTGATTCCATCTTATCCTGGGTATGCTCAACCAAGCCTGAATCAACAGTTGCCTTTTGTGGAAACTTTAGAGTTACCAGATCTAAATCGACTAACGAACGATCCAATTGCCTACACCCCTTGGTGGCCGGCGATTCCGCATAAACTTCTGTTTGATATTCCTAAATTTAATGGAAATCCAGGTGAAGACCCATCGAATCATGTGATGACCTTTCATCTATGGTGTTCATCGAACACTCCCAATGATGATTCAATCAGGCTTCGCCTCTTTCAGCGAACGCTAACTGGTCCGGCAACAAAGTGGTATATCGAATTGCCTAGAGCTTCGTTTGATAACTTCAGTACCCTAGCCACAACCTTTTTAACCCATTTTCAGTTACCCATAAGGTATGAAACAGGAACTAAGCTACTTACAAATTTCAAACAAACGATGCCCACTCACATGTCTGATCATATTCATGAATGGTGACGTCGTCGTAGAATGGAAAAACGTATGTTCCTGATCAGCTATTGGCTGAATGGTTTGTTAAGTCTCTGTTACCTGCTATTACAGAAGATGTGGCAAAGGGAGGAGTCATCACTGAAGAGCAATTTATTGCTTGTGCATAATATCTAGACTTGATTTATACTTAGTCTGGCATGCTCTACGATAAAATCCCTGATGCTCCTAGACCAGAATTTTTCATTCCTCCACCTCCTAAATCAAACAAAGACTCTCATTCTGGCGATGGCGTGATAGGTACGACAAGCACTAAGACCGTAAAGGCTACATCGAAAAAGGCCCGCACAGTTTCGAGTCAAAATGCAAATGAGGAACTTCTAGCCTCGGAAGTAAATGCTGTGTCGACAGATAAAGGCAAAGAACCCAAGCAACTAAGAGGCAAGAAGAAAAAACAAGGGAAGAAGAAAAACCAGGAGGGCTCATCTCCTAGAAAATCTTCTACAAACCCTTCTGGGGATAGGAAACCAAAAACTCCATGTCATATATGTGACGAGGATCACTGGACCAAAGAGTGTCCATATAAAGATGAACTTAGAAAATCCTTCAAAAGTTCAAAAACCTCGGTTGTATTGATTGATCCGTTTCCAAACCCAGGAACAAATATGGCTGCTAGCGAAAATGCTTCCCCGTCCCAAGTTCTAATGTTGTCAGTTTCAAAGCAACTGAGTGATTCTCTCATATCGACAAGGAGTAAAGATTACGGGAATCCACAGATGTTGAACAACAAGGATAATGATCAACCTAGTCGTTCAACAACAACTTCGACCAAAGTTGTGCCACCCATTATAACTGAATTAACAATAAAACCACCAAAGGGAGTAGTACACAAATCGACGTTTAATCCTCGTGCCCGAGCAGCACAACACTATAATATAGTGGAGAATTTAGCCCAATCTCCCTCCGCGATGTCGACTCTTGCGGTATTGGAAAATTGCCCCTCCCAAAAGCAGGCTTTATTATTATCAATAGGTGGGATTGACCCAACGGATTCCAATCTTGTATCTTTTAATCACAAATTATACAACCCTCAGTTACCAGCTCAGGTAGCTTTCCTCATTCAAGTGAAAGCCCTCAACAAAACTGTCCATAGAACAATTATTGATGAGGGAGCATCCACATGTATCATGTCGATGAGTTGCTGGAAAACTCTAGGGTCTCTGTCCTTGTCGCGATTGTTGACGACATTGAAAGCATTTTATGGACGAACATACACCCCGTATGGGATACTAAGTAACTTGCAAGTCAAACTGGGGGGAAAAACAATAGAAATCGATGTTGAAGTCATCGACGAAAACCTTGATTACAACATCCTACTGGGAAGACCCTCGATATATGCCATGGCAGCTGTTGTGTCGACCTACTTTAGGAAAATTGCATTTCCTTCCCAAGGAGGAATTACAATAATCGACCAACAAACTTTTCTCCCCAATAGTTCGCAACTTACGAGAAGCATTTCGATGATCCATGGAAGCCCTAGCATGCTTCACAATATCGGAGTAGGCCTACTAAAAGACCCCACATTAATGAGAACTTTTACCCTACCGCCTCCAACCAATTTGGTGGAAGTGGCTAACGTAGGAACCTGCAATATGATATCTTCCGTTCAAAAGATGTCAGAAAACGATGTTAAAATGGATCATCTACAGGTATTGCCTCTAACCTACTGGAAATATTATAGCAATCAATGTTTTCAGCATGGGAGGCAAACCCGTATCAACGCTCATCAAGCGTTTGGATAGATAGGTCTAAGGAATATGGCACCCCTTCAGATCCTTGGTCGCAAGTACACTCTACAGACGAAGGAATCATTCAATCGATGATGATTGATGGGGCACCATAGGAAGATTACCACCATCATTCCCATCTTCTGAACTAGAAAGAAGATAATTCTAGCAACCTACACCATCCTTCAGTATTTGACTTTCTGACGAATACTACGGTGGATTCCGAGAGAAACCTATCCAATATCTAAGAGACCACTGCCATAAATATCTCAACTAAGACAGATGTTGTAGAGAATATTCATGTTCGCAAATCTTGTTCTTCTTCAGAACTGGAAATATATAGCACTCTCTTTCGCGAGTTTAGAGATGTCTTTGCTTGGTCATATGATGAAATGCTAGGTATTAAATCGATCATAGTTGAACATGAAATTAAGATGTATCCAGATGTCAAACCCATACGACAACGGCTGCGACAGGTGTACCCCAAGAAAGTCGTTGCCATCAAGGTGGAAGTTGAAAAATTCCTCCATGCTGGTTTTATTTACCCCGTTCCTCTAACCGATTGGGTATCGAATATTGTTCCTGTGATGAAAAAAAAAGGAATGATTAGAGTGTGCGTTGATTACAGGGATGTAAATCAAGCTTGTCCGAAAGACAACTACCCCACACCCTTTATTGACCAGATAATTGATGAATGCACCAGATGCGAAATCTTTTCATTTATGGATGGATTTTCCAGGTATAATCAAATAAATATCCACCCACAAGACCAGTCAAAGACTACATTCATTTGTCCGTGGGGCACATTCGCATATCACAAGCTACCCTTTGGTTTGAATAACGCAGGGGCACCTTTTCAGAGAGCTATGAAATATGCTTTCCATGACATCAAAAACATCATTCAACCATATCTCGACGATCTTCCAGCTCATTCGCAAAAGCGGACCGATCATCCGTGGCATTTGAGAGCGATATTTCTACGTTGCCAACACTACAAGATACGACTCAATCTACACAAATGCGTGTTTTGTGTCAGTTCCAGTCATTTACTTGGCTTCATGGTCTCAAAGGATGGGATTCGTCTCGACCCATGTAAGGTTTAGGCAATCATCGATTTGCCTCCACCTTCAAACTTGCTTCAGATTCAGAAACTCCAAGGGAAAGCAAACTTCCTTAGGAGGTTCATTCCAAATTACGTCGAACTAGCTAAAGGTTATACTTGTCTATTGAAAAAATAAGTACCCTTCGTTTGGGATCAGGTCACACAAGCTTTCTTTGATGCTTTAAAGCAATCTCTAATAAAAGCGTCATTAATGTATTCTCCTGATTATAAAAAAGACTTTGACCTGTATCTAGCCGCAGCAGATACAACCATAGCAATGGTTTTAGTTCAAGAAGACAATGGAAATGAACATCCTATATATTATTTAAGCCGAAATTTAAATGATAAAGAAACGAAATACTCCTACGTTGAAAAGCTAGCCCTAGCAGCTGTTCAAGCAATACAGAGATTTCGACACTACGTCCTCTTCAGAAAAACTACCATTTTATCAGATTGCAACCCCATGACTTATATATTGTTGCGACAGTTGCTGGGGGGCAAATATTAAAAATGGATAGCAATTCTACAAGAGTTTGATCTGGAATTCAAAAAATCCAAATCAAAGAAAGCCCTGCTTTCCATGCTTGCCAAATTTTCGATAGCAAAACCAGACGATCACCCGCCCTGCTGCAACCAGTAGTTGTTGTTGGGCCATTCGCCAAATGGGGCATAGATTTCATGACATGTAACCCCACCTTGGCTGGGGGGCATGGGTATATCATAGTCGCGGTAGACTATTTTACCAAATGGGCCGAGGCAATGCCTACATTAAACAACAGCAGCGAAACGGCTACCCTTTTCTTTTTTAATCATGTAGTCTCCAGATTCGGCATTCCACAGGCCATAATCACAGATCATGGATCACATTTTCGCAATCACATGATGGTTGAGTTGGCTACCAAATTAGGACTATCCCATGAGAGCTCTACTCCGTACTATCCGCAAGCTAACGGACAGGTTGAGGCGATCAACAAGGTCCTGAAGCGCATGTTGCAAAGGATGATCGGAGTCCACAAACGGAGTTGGCACTTGATCCTGTACTCGGCCTTGTGGGCATATCAGACATCAGTGAGAAATGCAACCAGGTTTACACCTTTTCAACTTGTGTACGGTCTGGAAGCAATCTTACCGGTTCAATGTGAAATCTCGTCCCTCAAACTCACAATTGACCTTCTCCCTGGAACCTCAGAAGAAGAGGCTCCTTTCTTGGAACTAATCCAATTGGATGAAACCTTTCGTGATGCAGCTTTGGCTAACGAAGCACATAAGAAATGTGTCAAAGCACAGTTCGACAAAAATGTCAAACCTCGAGCCTTCTCAGAAGGTGACCTGGTCTTACTTTACGACCAGGAATCCGATAAGTTGGGAGCAGGGAAATTCAAATTGTTATGGATGGGTCCCTATATTGTTAAGCGTGTATTAGCAAAAGAAGCCTATGAGTTGATGGACTATGATGGGATTCCACTAGCACAACCTCGCAACGGGTTGTACCTCAAGCGTTACTATACTTAATTCCGCGTAGTAATCCTTATGCCTTTATTACAATTTTGTTTTCGCCAAGAGCAATTATTTTGGTTAGGTAATCCACTTTTTGCATTCGTTTCAGATGTAGAACCTATTGGAATCATTCGTTGGATATGCTGACGGAGCAAGTTGTAGTTCGCGGAACCTGTCTTCTGCGGCATGGGCCATTTTCAATCCCAGCGGCGAGTTAGTAAGTTTCAGAGGGGTATGTATTGGTCAATCGACGAACAATATCGTTGAATACAGCACATTGATAGAACTCCTCTCTGATGCCATCAGACATGGTATATGCCGACTTGTCGTCAGGCTAGAGTCATAGCTCCTCATTCTACAACTCACTGGCATCTATTCCGTGCGGAATCCAGCTATCTATCGCATGTTCCTAAGAGTCAGGATTTTGTAAAGACAGTTCGATTTCATTCAATATCAACATATTTCCAGAAGTTTAAACACATTGACAAACTCATTGGCAAATTATGTGTTAGATAGACATTTATGAAATTTATAAAAAGAAGCATCACATCAATATATGCAATAGGATCATGTAACTTAACCAAAATAAAGCTCTGAAAATCAAAAATATATACATAATTGTTTATAGTTTATACATAATATAACCAAGACAAAATCGGTCAAATGACCCAAAACTCAAAATGCTAGGGGGCACCCTAGTCTAATGATGCTGGTGATAGTAGGTCACCGCTTGTGCAATCATGCGTAAAAGCCTAGTCCATCGACTCGACACTCCAGTAGTATGTCGCTGCAACCACAGAGGTAGCTCGTTGGTCCTCACATCTGGGATACCAAGGGTAAGACCCTTGATCTAGTCCTGTAGTGCTGAAAGAGTCTCGACCACGTCAAGGTCACGAAGGATGGCCCTCCCCACAACCTCTCCTGCTGGAGCGGCCACTGGGTCTTTGCGGCGTACTGTCGATCGAACTGGTCCAATATCTGCTTGAGCACATGAGTTTTGATTAGTCTTGATTAAAGAAAACATAAGTACATTATAAAGGACAATGAATAGAGATATGTTCAGAAAATTTACCCATAGCTCCCCACTGCTCGCTGGCTGGCAGCACCAAATCCGGGTCACCCCGGAAATCCATGCCAGCATATGGAAACTTGGCATAGACCATCTCTTGACGATCGAACCACTCGAAGGAAGTATTAGAAAAGGAAATATGAGGCTGGCCAGCATGCCGAGACATGAGGTCAACCCATCTCTGCATCTGTGGTTCAGTCGGTGGAGGTAGGCCAAGTGAGATGTACTGCGGCTGCATCAGTGGGATTCTCTCTAAAGCGAAAGCAGTCAAAATAGAACCATAGCTTAAGTTTTTGGATCTTCCTCTTTTCACCTTGGTCAGTTGTTCTTTCATCACATAGAGTACTACATCACACCAGTTGAACACCTTCGGTTCAAGGCATTTCAAAGCATACTGCATGTAAGACCTGTTAGCTATGTGAAGAGCAGAACTACCAACCAGTCTAGCAAAAGTGAATAGAACGGTCTGCAAGGGCCGGTAAGTGACATCTTAGATATTGATCTTGCTATTCGTACTCGGTTGAGATCCCTCTCTGCAGTGTCGGTGAAAATACTCCCTCACGGACTCACCCCCATGGGCGGAGCCCGATAATGAGAGAGGGGCACCATGCCTCGATAAGCCGGTCAGAAAATAGATGTCCACGACAGTCAAGGGGATCAATTTGCCCCTAATCTAGAACACCTGGTTGATACGATCCCAGGCATTGAGGAAATATTGCAACAAGCTGATTTGTTGCCTCATGCTAGAGATACGGAAAAAATTCAACAAGCCACAGCTCCGCAATGCAGCTACTGTGCCTGGATCATGTAAAGCAACAGTGTCCTCTTCTTCATGATCACATTCTCGCCATGTAACAACCATTTTTCTCTGATGAATCTTTGAAAAACAAACAAGAGAAGACTCAGGATCTTCATTTGGTAAAAAACAGGCAAAAATCTATGAGAAAACTGTGTAAAAAGTTTCCTCCTTGTGCCCATCACACCCCAGTAAATGTACTGGGAGCGATGCATATTGACTAGTTAGTGAGAAGACCAGTATGCATCGCACCTTTCGTTTAAGGAAGGGTGCGATGGTGCCAGGGCGAGTTGTTAGAACCCCAGAGGCTCAGCAGAGTAAGGAAATGGGCTCAGAATTCAAAAAGAAAAGAATGCAATTGAAGAGAACAAGTTTAGCTCCTACCTAGTCCAAGTGGCGTCAGGAATCGTCCACAGAATCTCCTGGAATCAGCTAGTGAAAATTGGGGGGGAAAGCACCTCCAGAGCTCCAACAAACCAAGTTCAAATGAAATGGTGAAATGAGAGGTAAAGGTCACTTTTAATTTACCATTCATGTAATTCGAGTAAAATATTAGTGTTCTTAACTCATTTATCAATCATATGTTTTCATTTCTAATCGGTTTGATGAAGCAAATGAACAGATAGTACAATCTTTGAAAGAACAAAATGCTAATGGTGAATCAAGGACTCAATGACCATTATCACGAGCAGTTTTAACGCATAGTTCAAGCTCGTTAAAAAATAAACATAAGCCATGAGCAAATGTTTCCCCTAGAGTTTAATCTTGTTAAAAAATGAACCGGTAAATAACCATTGTGAATGCCTTATCGTCAGCTTTTGAGCCTTGGTTGTGTTCTCATCATCACCTCCACTCTATTTTTAGTGGATCACTCACCTCCATATGATTGTTTACTTTTTCAAGGAATATCTGCGAAGAGTGATTCTATTAGCCATCCTTGTCACATTGCCATGATTGGAAAATTCCAAACCTTACCTGGAATCATCTGATACCCAAAATCATCACTCGTTCCTCGAAAATAAGTCTCCTTTAAGCTCTTTTCAACTGACTCGCAAAATATGAAAATATTGCTGAGCGATTAGCCTCTCCGCCTCATTAAAGTCATCGGAAGTGCTATCCCTCCTCTAGATTTTAATCTTTTTGGACCTAAGGGATTATTACACAAAAAGATTGAGCCCTTGTCTTATTCGGCTCGTTAAAACTATCGAAAATTCATCCCTTTCGTATTATTTTACGCTTTTTCGGACTTAAGGGATTATATGACGAAAACAAATCTTTGGAGTCTCCTTTTCGTCCCTTTCAGACTCTCTGAAATTGAAAAGGACCGAGTTATCTTTGTCGTTAAACTTGTTAAAACCGAATAGCGACAAACTCGTCCAAATGGACGAGAACGAGTTTCACTGTCGCTAGGCTCGCTAAAATATAGCAACATGTTCGCTTGAAGGGAGGATTATAGAACAAGCATATGTTATCCTCCTCAAGCTTGACAAAAGTAAATAGGTACTAGTCAGCAATGACTGGGGAAAATTGAGAAGAAAACTTGGAAAAGCTTTATTGGTAGCAAGTCGCTCTTGAACATGACACTTTCCTTTCGCATCCAAGCCGGATTGGGTTGTTCCGTTTACTGGTCATCACCATTGGTCCGTCGCACCATCCATATTTGGGGTTAACACTACCAATCCATCGTCAGTGTCGCTGATATGTTCAAGAGAGGTCATTCAGACAATTCTCCTGTGTCTCACCCATTGCAATACACTCATGCTCCATTCTTTCATGACCGCCACCCTGAACCCTGTATCGTCAGATCGTTTTCACCTCCAAAATCATTTGCTTTGTTCCGTGTCGTAGATGTGGGATTCATTAAGGCCCTCCTATGATGGGTCACTTCTTGTCGACATCAGCTCATTATCCAAGAAGTTGACCTAAGGAAAACCCTTTCAGTACTTTGAAGCTTGCATGCCTCAATGGCAAGTTTCTCACTTTCGACGACATGTTTACATTAATGGCCTTCGACCGAGAGATTTTACGTGGTGTTCGATGCCAAATCCTTTTTCACACCATGTGAATTGTACTATAGTACCTTGAGGGTCATTGTCATTAATGGTGATTCCTCTCGCGCCTGTTAACAACTTACATCATTGGTTAGTAATCAGGCGATGTCTTTCCATGTTCAACTCTAGAACATTTTTCACATGGATTGACTTGTACTCCAAGTGAAGATTGAACGAGTTTTGAAGACCTCGGATCTAGTTTCATCCATCCGGGCTGCGATATATTCAGGAATATAAAGACATCAAATGTACATCATTGCCGAACAGA
>APFE031548673.1:24539-45073 GCA_000404065.3 Pinus taeda
AATTCCCTGCGGGTGTTAGCTCCCACCTGTAAATATTGTGATCATTTTTACAGAGCACCCCTTCATTTGCCAGCTGATCCGCTAATCTGTTGGCATTTCTGCGAACATGTACAAAACTTAGGGTTCTCAAGATTCTTAGATGCGATTGAATACGATGATAGACATGAAAAAGTCACCAGTGGTTTGAGACTTTCTCTGGTGCAGAGCCATTTGCTATTTTTTTTATTGAAATAATTGTTAATTTAGAGTGAGCTTCTATTATAGAGTTCGCCATATTGAGATCTCTTGGAATCTCTAAGCACTGCTCTATGGCCATTAGTTCCACCATGTTGTTGGTAGCATTCCCTAAATGACTGTGGAAGATGATTACTATATTCCCCTGGGTTTCTTTTCGAGGCTCCATTTGTATTGAATTTCAAGTAGCCAAGGGGGGTGGTTTCCAGTAATCCTACCTCATTGTAGAGTGTGTTACAATCTGGATTATGCCCTGGGGGACAAGCTTCTGTAGGCCCAAAAGCAGAAGAATGCAAGCCTCCTGGTGTGATGGAGGATTCTCAAGAGGTTGCTTCTAAATGGTATTTATAGTTTCTTTGAGTTGCCTTAGGAGCTGAGCTATTATGTTTTGGGGTGGGCTAGATTTATCATTGAAAATTCTATTATTGCGTTCTTTCCAGACATTCTAGATTAAAAAGCCTGGTATCAATTTCCAGGCTGTGTTAACTATCTCATTCTGAGAAAGTTTTTCCCTCCAATTCTTTAAGCTTTTGGAGATGTCGTTTTCATCCCTGTCAATTTGCCTGAAGATAGAGGCAACCCAGTTCCATAAGGTTAGGTGAAGGTACAAAGGTTGAGAAGGTGATCCCTTGTTTCTTCTTGGTTACCACATAACTGGCATCTCGATGGTCCCGCAAAACATTTCTTTATAAGATTTCCCAAGTCAAAATATTTTTGTGATGAACCATCCACATAAACATCTTGATTTTCATCTAGTGAGGGTGCTTCGATAGGTCCTTCCAAATTTTATCCGGGTTTGAAAAATTGTAACCGGTGGCAATTTCTTTGGCTTCTTTGAGGTTGAAGTTGTCATTGCTGCTTCTTCCCCATCTTAGTTGATATGTGAAAGTAGAGATCAAAATTTTCCTCTTTTCCAGGATTGTAGCAAGAGCTTCAACCTGGGTATTTAGAGGAGTCTCTTCACTGTAAACTAGTACTTTCCATGTTCTCCATTTGTCATTGTTCCTTGTCTTATCCCAAAATTCACTGACCTTTTTTAGTCCTTTGTTGACAATTTCCTCTTTGAGAATATCCAGTCCTTCTCTACTTAAGTTGGGTTCCTGCTGCCGGTTATCCTCCCAAAACCAGGCAAGGTTCCCATTTCCAATCTCCCAGAAGCTATGTTTCTAAACTAAAGCTCTGTTCTCCCAAGCATTGTTCCAAATATGGGAGCCTCAGATATGTCTAGTCATTCTGATCAGGTCCCATTCTTGCCAGTCCTTTGCATACGTATGTTTCCAGAGCTTGGCCCATGGGTTGCTTGATTCCTTTAGCCATCTCCACCAAAGTTTAGCCCCCAAAACGTTTTTTAGAGTTTCCGAGTCATGGAGACCTAGAACCCCATGAGGTTTGGGTTTGCAAAGTTTGTCCCAAGATACCAGAGCCCATTTCTTTTTTTCCTCCCCTTTTCCCCAAAGAAAATCTCTTTGCATGTTCCTGATTTGTTGAGCTACTCCTCTAGGGACAGGATGAGAGGAAAACATATATATTGGAATACATTGCAGGACCGCCTTTGTGAGAACAAGCCTGCCAACTAGATTTAAAGATATACTTGTCCATTTGTTGATTTTTTCCTTCAGTTTATTAGTCAATGGCTCCCAAACTTTCTTTGCTCAGAGGTTTTTTAGTGAGTGGTATTCCCAAATATTTCGAAGGAAGATGGTCTCTTTGAAAGCTGAGAATTCTAGAGAGGTTTCTCTGAATGGAAATATTTGTATTTAAAAAAAAATACTTTAGATTTTGAGAGACTTACCTCTGTACCAGCTACCAAAGAAAAATCTTGCAGAATTTTTTTGTAAGCTTTGGCTTCTTTGACCGTTGGTATGCCCTATAACATGGTGTCATCTACAAATTGATGATGAGTTAGAGAGTCTCCATCTTGGGTGAGCTTGATACCTTGGATGGTGCCTTCCCTTTTGGCAGAAATGATTGCTTTGCCTAATCCTTCCATCTTAAGGATAAAGAGAAAGGGAGAGAGCGGATCTCCTTGCCTGAGACCTCTCAAGGGCTGAAAGGATTTGGAAGGAGAACCATTGAGAAGGATAGAAAAGCTAGCAGATGTTACCAAAGCCATAACCCATCTTATCCAATTCTGGTCAAAACCATATGCTTTTAGAACTTCTTTGATGTATAACCAGCTTAGTTTGTCATAAGCTTTCGCTAGGTCTAGTTGTATGATCATCCCTGCTTGCTTATTATTCTTAAGAGACTGTACTATTTCATGAACTTGATTGATCTTATTGAGAATTTGCCTTCCTTCCACATATCTAGTTTGCTCCTCCAACAGAAGAGTTGGAAGAAGCGGCTTGAGTCTGTTTGCAATAACTTTGGAGATGATTTTGTATATTATATTACAGAGGGCTATTGGTTTGATTCGATTTGGAGTCATTGCTTTATCCTGTTTAGGAATTAGGGCTATGAAGGAGGTATTTAGCGCTTTTAGGATTGTTTTTGAAATTCTTGAATCCTCCACCACCTCCAGCATGTCCTGTTTGACTATTTCCCATCTTGCCTTGAAGAAGTTAACGTTGAAACCATCCAGTCTAGGAGCTTTCCCATTGTGCATCTCATTTATTACTTCTTTTACCTCCTCTTCTGTCATTGGTCTGTTGAGATTATAATTATCTTCCCTGATCACCAGTTTTGGAATATGTTGTGTAAATCTTCTAATAGCTAGCGATCTGTCTAAGATAGGCTCCTCTGCTATATTTTGAAAATGTTGTACCAGAATGGATTCCATATCTTTGTGTGTGCTTATCTCTTTCCCTTGAAGATCTATGAGCTTTGTGATTCAATTATGTGCCCGATGTTCCATGGTTGATTTGTGGAAAAACCTTGTATTTCTTTCTCCTTATTTAAGCCATTGCACTCTTGATTTCTGTTTCCAGAATATTTCTTCCTGCTGACATCTGATGTCCCATTCCTGTTGGAGAGAGTCAGCTTGCAATTTCCTATCCTCAGCAAAGCCTTCCTTGATAAGAATTTGGTTAATTCTCTGTAGCTTTTGTTCCACTTCTCTTTTGGCTTTAAAAATGTTGCCAAACTCACTTTTGTTCCAATATTTGAGTTTGACCTTACTATTTTTGAGTCTCTATTGCAGAATGAACATTTTCATGCCTTGAATGGGTAAATCTTCTTTCCACCACTTATCAATATTGGAGATGAAATCAGGGTAAGTGAGCCAAACATTTTCGAACCTAAAAGATCTGTTCCTTGGAGTGCCAATAAAAGAAGCTTTTAGCTGAATCAGCCAGTGGTCTGACCCTCCAAAAGGAAGGAAAAAAGAATTCAAGTTAGGTCCAAAGAGGAAGAGGTTCTCCGAGATGATGAATCTATCTAGTTTTGAGGCAACTTGGGAAGCTCCTCCCCTCTTATTGTTCCATGTGAAGGTTCCATTTGCTGTTTCTAAGTCAACTAGCCTCAAGTTGATTAGGAAGTTCTGGAAAGAAATAGAGTCTCTTCCTATTACTCTAGTTCCTCCTTCTTTTTCCGTAAGAGATTTGATCATGCTAAAATCTCCACCCAAAATCTAGGGCATTACTGGGTGTCTCTCCCTTAGCTTCTCTAGTGAGGTGAGAAGCTTGAGTTTCTCTTCAGATTTTTGAGGACTATAGACATTTGTGACCATATAGATTTCCTTGTCACCCAAAGGTTAGATAACCATTGAAAGGTAGTTCCTGGATGCTTCGGCATCCAGAATGCTAAATTTATAAGGATTCCAAAGATTAAGAATCCCTCCCGCTGTGTTATTGGCTTTGAATTCTAGGTGCTCATATTTACTAAGCCATTTGTTATGTATCTCTCGGACTTTATCTATGGAACATTTTGTTTCTTGTATGAACACCATATCTGGGTTTCTTCTTTTAATCTGTTGTTGAGATTCCTCTGTTTCCTTTTACTTCCTAGACCCCTGATATTCCAGGTTGTGAGCTTCATAATGATGGGCTTTTGAATGAGTAACTGGTGAGATCTTTCATCTTACCTAAGTTGATCATGAGCTTTCCACACTCTGTTACCAGCTCATTTTGTATTTTTCTTCCTCTTTTCCTACCTGGGTTTTTGGCCGAGTGTCCTGATATTTCCTCCATTGATTTGACCCCTCTATGGTCCTAGCTTTCATGGCTTCTTTTGATTCCTGAGGCTTTTGTCTGAGATCTCCAGAGGAAGAGCTATTGTACTCTGTCAAACTCCTCTTGTGGTAGGGAGTCTATCCCTTTGTTGGTTCCCTGGTTTAAGAATTTTTCTAGATCAAGATTCTCCCTCTCAAGAATCTCATGTAGTTCTTGGTCCTCTGTCCCAACTTTACTTGGGGTCATCTCCTGGTCCCTGATTAGTTCCATCTTGCTTGGTATGGTTTCCTATTGTTCACTGTTTTCCTGTATTATTTCCATGTTGTCCTCCTTTTCCTTCTCTATAGGATGGTTTTCTAGTGTAACAACCTTTCCAATGTTACCCGCCTTCTTCTTCTAAAATTTCAAAACTGTTGTGACTCGATAGCTTGTTTTCACTCTGTTTTTTCTGGTACTTTCTTCCCCCTTCTTTCCCTCTGCCTCCCATCTTGGTGAATCCTTTAGGATCTTTGCCTGTGTTGGTTCTCAAATTATCCTCCCTTTTGTTTTGTGGGCAGTCTCTAAATAGGTGCCCATGTTCATCACATTTACGACATCTAAAAGGGACATGTTCATAGTCCACCACCTGTACCCATTGCTCATCATGAACTTCTATGACAGCTTCATCCGGGAGTGCCCCCAATAGATCCATTTCCACACATATCGTGCGAAGGAGGTATATTTTCCTTGCAAAGTTGCCTCTGATACTTTTAGAAAATGTCCTAATTTATTTCCTATAGCTTTTAAGGATTCAGGCAACCAATAATCTAGAGGTAGGGTGTAAAGTCTTATCCATACTAGGACCGATGTGAACGTTTCTCGCTCCGGGACAAAGTTCATTACCCAGGGTCGCATATATAGTCTTGTAGTAGCATAGAAATAGGGTCCTCCTTCAAACACTCTGTTTTTGTCCTCTAGGCTAGTGAAAACCACTGTGAAGAAACCCTTGGACCCTACATGCAGAGTTATATCTCCCTTTGGTTTTCAATTGTTTCTTATCCATGTGTACATATTCCTCTTTGTGTGTCATATACCCATAAACTTGCATATAATAACATAAGTTTCCATGTGATCTCTGTGCACCTGCAGTGCAGGATCATTCAGAACCACCCAGGGTTTGATGGTTGACTTGGGCTTACAGGGTCCTGCTACAGATTTGTACACATTTTTCTAACTGCTATCCTCTGATCTCTCCTCCCTTCTGACCACCCCGTGAGTTTATTCATGTTTGTCAGCTTTGCTTCTTTACAGTTCTTTTGAGTCTGTCTCCTTTTTTCCAGCTTCCAAGGGTTTCCTGAATCTGTTCAAACTCGTTTCCCTGCTTCTATTTGATATGGCATTGCTGTGGGAGGGAGTGGAACTCCCTCCTCCTGGCCCCTCCATTGTTACCAGCTCACTCCTCCTGTTGCTCCCTGTTCTAAACCCTAGCTCCATTCCCTCTCCCCTGCAACAAATTTCGCTCTCGACCTCAATCTAAAATAAGTAACCTACACATTAACTTATACAAATATAATATTTTTAATAAAATCTCTATCTAGAAAATATGAAATTAAAAAATATGTTATTACAAAATTATAATTAAAAAGTTTTGGCATAATTTTGTTAAATGTTTGAACTTTTAGAAGGCTAAATTTTATTATTCCAATGGTATAACTTTAATTTGACATAATATTGTTAAAGATATTAAATTTCTTGATAATTAAATTTTATTATTTAAATAGTCAATCTTCATATTAATCACTAAACAATAGCGTAATTATTAAAAGACTAAAACAATAACCTAACAAATAATTAATTGACATTAACATATTAGATTTAAATTATAAGCCCTAAGCATTAGCTCAACAGTTAGTGTCTTCAATCATTAAAGCTATTTTTCTATTGAGAGGTCACGAGTTCAATTCTCTTGACACTCTCAAGATCAAGCTCAGTGGTTGGTGGTCACTAATTTATGGGGTTGATGAACTCATAAATACTAAATATTTTTAGATTATAAGTGGAATTTGAATTAGGTAATTAGTTACACATATATTCATTACTTAATTATATAACATATGTGTGGACCTTTAACTCACTCAAGTTGATTTGATTAAAATACAAAATTTAGATGTGATAAATTATAGAAAAATTAATAAGTGGACTTTGAATTAGGTAATTAGTTACACATATATTCATTACTTAATTATATAACATATGTGTGGACCTTTAACTCACTCAAGTTGATTTGATTAAAATACAAAATTTAGAAGTGATAAATTATAGAAAAATTAAATTTATAATCGTTTGAAATGCTTTTTAGTGCACCGAGAGACGCTTTACAACCTAGTAGGGTAGATGTGTGGGTATTAGATGTGGATAGGGTAGATGTGTAGGCATTAGATGTGGATAGGGGATATGTGTAGGCATGAGATATGAGATGTGAGATGTTACAACCTAGTATAAGGTAGATGTGTGGGTATTAGATGTGGATATGTTACACAAAAAATTGTCACCATGACTTTCTACAGTTTGTGTGAGTCCATCAACGCTCATACATACCTCCTTTGCAAGTCTTAAGCCTCAACTCTTCATGTCAAGCCTTGAAAATGGGAGAAAGACCTTAAAAATATCTCAAATCCTGGTTTCGCACTTTCTCATAGCATTGCCTATGGTGCCGCACCCAATGGTCATGTTTCCTGCGAACCTGACCGCTCTGTCTGTTAAGTGATGGGTGCAAACCCCTGTAAAAATTAAAAAGGCGTGAGTTCATTCTTAAAAACTCATCTTGGGTCACTTCTGGACACTTCTAGAAGGAATATTGCGCTGGCAAGTCCACTCCACCTTGGTTCATCCATTCCATAACTAAGGGAGATAACTCCATGATATGAGGTGCTTATCCCATTGAAGGAGGAACTTATCCCTTCAATGGTGGACCTACAACTTCCTCCATTTGCACTATAAATTCAAGCATTGGGCTGGTTGTAGGGGAGGTTGAAAGCTGAAGATTCTTAAGGGTAAATGCTGCTGGAAATTAGACTTCCTTTTTGAGCTTGTGAGAGGAGAGATCACATACCTTTCATGTCATTTGGGAAGTGAGTGAGGCTTGTCAAAGTAGAGGAGACTCCTGCTGGACCCTGGAAGGAACTTATGCAACATCAAGGCAAAGGTTGTAAGGTTCTTTTATTCATAAAGTTAATACAAGCAAGTTTGTTTTGCTCAATGAACTGTCTCTAATGGTTTATTTTATGAGCTCCTTGATCTTCATAATGAACATGTTTTATTATAGTATCTATGCAGGTGTTCTTTGATGTGTGTTTGTTTGTGTATGCAAGTTATTGAAAAGGAACTGCTTGAAGCTGTTGGAATAAAGCTACCACAAACAAGCATTGGACCGAGGTAGGGTCTATTACACCTCTTAGTTTTCATTTATGAATTGAAACATGTTTAGAGAAAATTATATTTGTTTGTGCTCCTTGTTGCTAGATATCATTCGATACTAGGGAGATCGGTCTTGTCCGCAAGAACGATTTATCTGGCCAACAAATTGGCGACTCCACTAAGGACTGGTTTGGTTTAGTTTTTGATTTGTCTTTGCTTTGAATTGAGAAACTTGAGTTTTGGTTTCTGATTTTTCCTTGATGTGTGTGAATTTGGGTACTTGTTAGATCCTGGTTTGATTTTTATTTTTCGAATTTTCGGAAGAGGACCGCACCTTCTGCGTTAGGTACAATGCAGACTTGTCCGCACTGTTACAGTGTAACACAAAGCGGCACCGCACCTAGTTCTACTAGGGGCCTGTGGACCCTATCAAAAGTTTGAAAAACCTAAGATCCATCCGCCCAGTTAGGTTTAGTTTTTGTCCATAGCTATTAGTTTATGCCCAGACCTACACTTATCTTGACAAAAGTTCCTTGTGAGTTAGTTTTCATTGGCATTCTCATTTGAAGTGATTTTCTAGAAGTTTTGCCTGTTGGATTGATTTTTGCTTGGTCTTCGTAGTAGCTCAAAGATCAGAAGCCTTAGAGCCTTAGATCACCCTGGTCTCTCTGGTCTTCTTGCTGAGTTTGACTAGTTTATGAAATCCATCCTTGAAGAGAGCTAGATCCTATTTTTCTCTTTTGCAAAACTTTGATTAAACTTGATTGAAAGTTTCGAATTTCATTTTTTCATTAAAACATAATTGGGTGTTTGTGATTAGTTTGTTGAGCTGAACAAATTGATCCTTAGTTAGCTGAAAAACTAAGTTAAGCATCCTCAAAAACATTTCAAGTTTCTTTCAATCCATTCTTTGTTTAGATCTCAAGATTAGACTCTAGTTTTGAGTTTTTCATAGAAATTATAGAAGCTTGTTGAAAAATTTGTTTTCAATAGTTTTTTAGAGTTTTTCTAGAAATCTTAAAATCTCTCTTAAAAGAATTGTTTATTCTTGTAGTTCTTGATTGTTGAAAAGCAAAGGGATTTTCCGTGAGCGTAATTAATAGTCTCGTTTTTAAAGTTCTTTGAAAAAGACAAAAAGTTTTCCTTTCAATTATATGTTAAGAGAAAGATTTGATTTTCAAAGCATTGCATTTTCAACTCTTCCTTAGCTAGAGATTCATTGAAAAGGAAAAGGAATTGTTATCATCTTAGGTGCATTTTTTAGTGTTTTGGAGTCGAGTCTTCACACCATAAGGTTTCATCTCCGCATCCATTGACTTAAGAAACAAACAATAAAATTAACGCTTAATTAAAATCCATCTAGCAATCTTTTTATTTTCTAGGGCTCTTTTCACCAACATAGCTTGGGCTAGTATCTTGGAGTAGGGAGTAATTAAATCTCCAAGATAGTTTAAACAAACAAGTAGTCGATCATGCGGTAGGGAGAAATTCCAATTGTTACATCTATGCTCTGGGAAAGCTCCTCTTAAAGGAGAAGCACGGAGATCATATCCGAACCAGTGTGGGAATCAATACTTCCTCATTGGGAACGATAGAAGATATTCACGTATTAAAAACAGTAAACCTCAGATTAACCATTATCGAGGAGCCTGGGGTTACTTATTGGTAAACCTTGGATTATGTCAAGGAGCCTTTAAGGGGATTGAGCTTGTTACTCTGCCCTTGCATGCATATTAGATCGTAGACTGTTCCCCTAGGTATTTTTGTTTCCGTTGGTGACCTTAGTGGCCATAATCTTTAGGATTCTTTCCTAGGTGATGGCGGAGGGAAGATCACTGTACCTGGAGCAGACATTGACTAGACTCACTTGGACTCTCTGGGGGGTTATCTTCACTCGAGACGGTTATAGTGGAGAAACTTGTATCAGTCTGTTTCATTAAGCAAGTTGTCAGGGTAACTGTTCCAACCGCCATTTCTGTATTGAATTCTGCGACATTGGATTTCATCACCAACTAGTGTTTTCGATCCGGAAAGACATTGTTTGTGTGTGGTTTGATCTCCTAGATTTATTAGGTGTGTGCTTCCAATTGTTTGGTTCTTTAGAGATTTTAGGTGGTTTTCTTGAGATTTTCTTTGCTTTCGTGTGAAGTAATTAAATAATTAATCATGGCTGAATTACCAAGACAATCCCGTCGACTTCGGGGGCAGCCTCCCGAATTTACACCAAGTCAGCTTGAAGGGCTACAAGCTCTTGTCACACCTAGTGAAAGTAGAGTTGGGTCACCAGAGGCTGGAGAGTCTTCGTTAATCATACATCCTGATCATCTAGTTCAAGCAACAAAACATATTTCTGAACTGATTTCATTTTCCGATGTTACTGGTAGTATTACTTCTACTAGTTCATTAGACGAAGAACCTGAAATCTCTGAACCTGAAACTGAACCTGCTGCTACTCCATCTTCGAGATTTGCTTCTCCTGCTTCTAGTGGTCCTAGTTCACCCAGGGTAGAAAATATCATTACCCAGAATCTTCCTTCTGGAATCATTTCCATAGAAGAAATTGTAAGTCCGAACGAAGGTATAAGCATCCCTAAAAATCATCCAGCTATCGAACTTAGGGAGCGTGAATCTATTTTCTACAGTCCCATTAGAGGTGACACTTGGTATATTTCGTTGACCAATTTTTTAGAAAATCCAGGTCTCGCGTCTTCACCACCTCGACTTCCTTTCCATCCAACACCCAAAGGTTATTATCCTCCTCTTGAATATGTTGAGACAGTCATCCTTGTTTTCTCAGACGCTAGAAACTTTTTTACATGGCGGTCCTTCTGTTCCTCCTGGGTATTAGTCTTTATCTGGTACGTTTTCAGGAGCATCTCCTCAACCCATCGAATATGTAGTATCTCATGGTAATAGCGGAACTAAACCGTTAAGTGTTGAAGAGATTCTTATGATGTCTGGTACTACTCCTAATCCGCAACCTCAAGGTAGTTCAATACCTCTTGGGGGACAACCGCAAGGTACTCAAATACCGCCTGGGGGGCAACCTCAAGGTAGTCCATTACCACTTGGGGGACAACCTCAAGGACAGTACATCCCTATGGGACAGTATTTTCCTCAAGGTCAACCCTAGTACCAATATGTACCTCAAGGTCAACCTCAGTATCAATATGTGCCTCAAGGTCAGTACCAACCTCAAGGTCAGTACCAACCGCAAGGTCAATACCAACCTCAAAGTTAGTACCAACCTCAAGGTCAATATCAACCTCAATGTTTTCAACCACCTTCAGGTCAATCATTTGTTCAAGGACCGGGAAATGTACCGTATAATTATCAACCTTACACTCAACCTGGTTTTGGTCCTCAATATGCTCAACCTGTTATGGGTCCATACCCTGGAATGAACGTGGTGTGGGATCAACAGCCTTCACAATCCAGTGTGCAGTTGTCATCTCAATCTGGACAACCTTTGATTTATGGTTCACCCCAGCAACCTGTCCAACCTACTACTCAAACTTCTACACCTAGGGCAGTTCATCAGTCTGGGCCTAGTTCATCTTGAACTCTACCCCAAACGGCTGCTGCAACTACTGCGGCCTCTGTTCAATCCACCCCACCTATTTCTGGAGTATCAGTAGCTCCAGTTTCTACTGCTCCTGTATCAACTCCTCAGGCCTCTTTACCTCAGTCTGGACCTACAATCTAGACTCTGGTTTCAATGCCTGTAGGACAACCTGGGCCTAGTATGGTTGTCACAAGTCAACACCAATTTACTTATCAACCGTACCAGGGACAGTACCAATTCGGTCCTGCTGTGCAGAGCCCGGCTTATCAGTATCAACCATACCCTGGGTATACTTATCAATAACCTCAACAACCCCAGTATGGTCTGATTAATCCTTGTTTTCCAGGAGGATATAATATCCCAAATGCAAATCCGATACCAAGTTATTCTAGATATCCTCCTCCTGAGCTGGTCTTATGACCCCAAGTTTTCGAGATCCGAACCGTTAGTTACCGTTTATAGCAACTTTGGATTTACCTGACTTGTCACGCCTTACGAACGATCCCATTAATTATCTTCCGTTTTGGCCGCCAATGTCGAATAAGTTGCCTAGTGATATACCAAAGTTTGAGGGGAAGTCAGGAGAAGATCCTTCTAATCATGTGATGACTTACCATCTCTAGTGTGCATCGAATTCCATTATAGATGATTCAATTCATCTTCATCTTTTTCAATGCACTTTGATTGACCTTGCAGCCAAGTGGTACATTGAGTTGCCACGAGGCTCTTTTTACAATTTTAGTCAGTTAGCCACTTCCTTCCTTACTCATTTTCACCTGCCAGTCTGATATGATAATGGAACGGAATTATTAACTTCATTAAAACAATCGACGTCCACATATATTTCAGACCATATTCATGAATGGCGACGTCGACGTCGTTTAGTGAAAGTTTTTATCCCAGACCAAATTTTGGCAGAATGGTTTGTAAAATCATTATTACCTAAAATAATTGAAGATGTAGCCAAGGCAGGAGTAGTTACCGAAGAGAAAGTAATTGCTCAAGCTCAGTACCTTGAATTAGTTTATACGCAGTCAGGTACTTTACGCGAGAAAATCCCTGACCTTCCAAAACAAAATCAAATAGTTGCACCTCCCTCAGGGTCTCATGCCACTGATGGTATGATTGGTACTGTTAATACCAAGAGTAAGAAGAAATCCTCCAAGAATTCTTCTCCTATTATAACTTTACCAGATTCCCCGAAGTGAGAGTCTTCAACTGAAATTTCTGCCGATGTCCATGTCGTAGAATCATCTATGACCAAATCAAAATCTAATGATAAGAAGAAAGGCAAGAAGAAGAATAAGCAAAACTCGAAGGAGAAATCCGATAAACCTGAATCTACTGACGAGAAATGTAAACCTCGCTATCTTTGTCTCATCTGTGATGAGGAGCATTTTACAAGAGATTGTCCACATTGAGCCGAGGTTGCAAAAATTGTCAAAGGTTTGCAAACACTTGTTGTTTTGAAGGATCCTTTTCTGAGTCAAGACAGTAAGATGATAGGTTCTTCCTCTAGTGCCTCGGAAGAGCCCATAATGATGATGTCACATGTAAGGATTGTGACACGATCGCAAGATTATGGAAGTAAGAGTCCTATTGGTGGTAAGGAAACGAAATCTTCTAATTCCAATCCATCAACCTCAGCTCCGTCTGGTTCCGATCTGCTACAGATCGAGAAGCCAAATCCCAACTTAGTAATCAAACCACCCACTAAGGGTATACTTCGAAAGTTAGCTTTCAATCCACATGCGAGAGCTGCTCAAAACTGTAACATTGTTGAAGATTTAGCTGTTTCCCCTTCAGCAATGTCAGCTTTGCAGGTGCTACAATCTTGTCCAGCACAGCGTAAACTGCTATTGTCAGCTATAGGAGTTGTTGATCTTCAGGACTCAAACCTCATAGTCTTCGATTTAGAAAATAGTACACCTCGTTTACGTCATCAAATGGCTTTCTAGATTCTAGTGCTAGTCAAAAACAGACCTTGCTTTAGGACTGTGATTGATGAGGGAGTTTCAACGTGTATTATTTCGATACAGTGTTGGAAAACCCTTGGTTCTCCTACACTTAATCAATCCCCGACGATTCTGAAGACCTTTGATGGCCGAGGGTTTCATCCTTATGGAATTTTGGAGGACTTACCTATAGGGGTTGAAGGAAAAACTGTTAATCTAGATGTGGAGGTGGTTGATGCCCCTCTGGATTACAACCTTCTTTTGGGTCGTAGCTAGTCTTACGCCATGACTGCTATTGTTTCATCGGTCTTTTGGCTTATTAAGTTTCCACATAATGGAAAGATCGTTACACTAGATTATTTAATTTACTTTTCGTCCGACCCATCCTCTACTGAGAGTATTCAACATGTTGGTAAAACTGCTATCCCTTATAAGGATGTTGGGGTAGGACTAGTTAAAGATTCGGGTTTACTCAGAACTTTTTCATTTCCTCCTCCCAACGTACTGTCTCCTTTCATGACTATTCATATGATTTTCGTCAGAATCCATTATTATTGACGATCCTTGGATCGTTCCATTCGATTCTGAGGTGGACTCTTTTGGTGATGCCATGCCTTTGAGTCCCTTTGAAGTTGCTTATCAGGCCGTATAGTCGTTTTCCAACTCAAGTTCAACCAATCTTGATCTAGTGAATGAAATCCATGGAGAATCACTTTCAATCTCAACCTTAGATTCAACAAATTTTTTTGAAACTGTTCACACCGATGAACAAATTCGGGAACTGTTGTCTGTTGATGCATTACCATGGGAAGATCTTCATCATCGATCTTCATTTTTACCTGAGATTGATCATTTTGAAAATGTTTTTCATCTATTTTTACTGCTGAATATGTCAAAGAACCGCAGAATCCATTGAAACATCCGGATTCTGAACAAAATTTAGCCAATATTTCTCGACCGGTTCCTATCGACATTTCGATCAAACATGGGATTGTTGAAAACATTCACATAGGTGCTTCTTGTACAGACACTGAAGTCAAAACATGTAAAGCCCTATTTCAAGAATTCCGTGACGTGTTTGCCTAGTCCTATGAGGAAATCCCAGGAATTGATCCTTCAATTGTTGTTCATGAGATCAAAACCTACCCGGATGCTAAACTTGTTCGGCAACATTTGCGTCAGATACACCCACGAAAAGCTGCTGCCATCAAAACAAAATTTGAGAAATTACTTAAAGCAGGTTTCCTTTATCGAATTCCTTTGACGAATTGGGTATCGAATATTGTTCCGGTAACTAAAAGACAAGGGACAATAAGAATATGTATTGACTATAGGGATATCAATCGTGCTTGTCCCAAGGACAACTATCCAACACCCTATATCGATCAAATTATCGATGATTGTGCCGGCAGTGAAATTTTCTCCTTTATGGATGGCTTTTCTGGTTACAATCAAATTAACATTCTACCTGCCGATCATCCAAAAACGACATTCATCTGTCCATGGGGGACATTTGCTTATTGCAAGTTACCTTTTGGATTAAAGAACGCCAGAGAAACTTTTCAAAAGGCTATGTCTTATGCATTTTATGACATCAAGCACATTGTGCAGCCTTATCTCAATGATTTACCTTCCCATTCTTTATGTAGAGCCGACCATCTCACTCATTTACGAGCAATTTTTATGAGATGTAGGCATTATCGGATTAGGCTGAATCCGCACAAATGTGTTTTTTGTATAGAAACGGATCATTTACTGGGATTTGTTGTATCCAAAGCCGGCATTCGTGTCGATCCTTCGAAGGTCGAAGCCATCGTCAAGTTACCACCTCCTTCGACTCTTCACCTACTCCAGAGTTTGCAAGGGAAAGCAAACTTTTTACGTTGTTTCATTCCTAACTACGCCGAGATTACAAAAGGTTTCACCCGGTTGTTGAAACAGAAAACTCCATTCTTTTGGGACGAGATAGCTGACAAATATTTCGATGCACTTAAACAAGTTGGCCCATGCGCCGTTATTGCATCCTCCCAACTACAACCAGGATTACTTCTTGTACCTCGCTGCTTCCCATTCCACCATTGGGATGGTTTTAGTTCAACAGGATGAATTCGAAAGTGAACATGTGATTTATTTTCTTAGTCGGACTCTAACTCTGACTGAGTTAAAATATTCACATGTGGAGAAACTGGCCTTAGCTGCAGCCTAAGATGTTCAGCGATTTCGTCATTACATTGGTTATGCAAAACCACGGTCATTTCTGGCTGTAACCCTATGCAATAAATTTTGACTAAACAATTGCTAGGGGGAAAGTATTCCAAATGGATTGTCGTCCTGTAGGAATTTGACTTGGAATTTGAGAAGGCCAAGTCAAAGAAGTCTTTGGTTTTTGCGGAATTGATGTGTTACTTCCCTTGTGCTGATAACGAACATGTGGCGGAAGAACCCATTGCAGATGAATCCTTGTTCCTTATCAGCATTGTTGATCCATGGTATGGAGATATCATTGTCTCTCTCCAGACCCAATCTTTTCGGCCTGACATCTCACGATCTCAGCGCCGGAAAACACGATTCCAATCCCAACCTTACACTATTATTGGAGATACTCTTTATCGTCATGGGGTGGATTCTGTTTTTCGCCTTTGTCTTACTCATGAAGAGGCTAAAAAGGTTCTTAATGACTGTCACTCTAGAGCGTGTTGCGGTCATATGTCTGGGTATGCCACAGCCCAAAATATTTTACACACTGGCTATTTATGGCCGTCCTTATTCAATGTTTGTATCACTGCAGTCCAGAAATGCCACAATTGCCAAATTTTTTATCGTAAGATGCGTGCTCCACCTGCTCCTCTCCACCCTATAATTTCCGTCAGTCCATTCGTAAAATGGGGTATCGATTTTATTACATGTAACCCTCACTCGGCCGGGGGGCATGCGTATATCATCCTTGCGGTAGACTATTTTACCAAGTGCACTAAGGCGATGGCTACATTTTTGGTAGACAGCAAAACTACTGTGATTTTCATTTTCAATCATATAATTGCTAGGTTTGGTGTTCCTCAAGCAATTATCACTGACCATGGGAGTCATTTTCGAAACATCATGATGACTGAACTTACAGATCAGCTTGGCCTGCGTCACGATAGTTCCACTCCATATTACACACAAGAAAAAGCTCTGGTTGAAGCAATCAACAAAGTTCTAGTCACCATGATCTGACGAATCATTGGGATTCATAGGTCAAATTGGCATAACATGTTATTTTCAGTGCTTTGGGCATACCGAACCTCAGTTAAAACATCAACAGGTTTTACTCCCTTTCAACTAGTTTACAGTTTAGATGCAGTATTACCCATTGAATGTGAAATCCCGTCATTACAAATTGTCGTACAATTATTGCCAGCCACTTCCGAAGAGGAAAAACGTTTATTATACTTAGCTCAATTAGATGAGAATCGACATAATGCTGCATTAGCTGTCGAAACTCATGCCAAAAGGATTAAAGCTCAGTATGATCGAAATGGTACACCTCGCAATTTTTCAAAAGGAGACCTAGTCTTACTTTACAATCAAGAAGACAATAAGCTAGGGGCTGGCAAATTTGTACCCATGTGGCATGGTCCATATATTGTCAAGCGAAAGTTGGAAAAAGGGGCCTATGAATTAGAAGATTTTAACGGTGTCTCTTTAGGTAAACCTAGGAATGGGCTTTATCTAAAGCGATATTATGCTTAAAATATTAGTGTGGAGATTTTTAGACTAGTTTCTTTCTAAGTTTGGTCTGCTCTTAGATTAGGAATGCGTGCTTTACTTCAGAGAGTGTTTTTATTATTATTCTTGCTTATCTTGATTTTACTCTTGATATTGCAGATGTCGATGCCTCTCCAAACATACATCGGTTTTGCTGATGGCGCTTGTCGTAGTACACAGAACATATCTTCCGCAGCTTGGGTTATATATTCATCCTCTGACGAGTTAGTATCTATGCATGGGGTAAGCCTCGGTCAAAAAATGAAAAACATTGTAGAATATAATGCAATGATTGAGTTATTATCTGAATCCATTTCATTTGGAATTCGGAGTTTGATTGTTAATTTAGATTCAGAACTCGTTGTATTACAAATTAATAGAGTTTATGCCATTAGAAATCCAGTGTTATTACGATTATTTTTTAGAGTCCATCCCTTAGAACGAGAATTTGATTACATTGAATATCAGCACATTCCAAGAAATTTAAATACATTAGCAGATGCAGTTGCTTCTCAAATGTTAAATAGACATTTGCATTAAATCAAATAGTAAATTTAAAAACATCCCATAACATGTTTTTCAAGATAACCAATAATAGTAATATAGCATAGGAGAGGAGTGTGTCAAAATATACATCGTCTTTGATCATAGGTTGAAAAACACCTTATGATCGGCAAAAATGATAGTATAAAAAGTCCAAAAATGAGTCTACAAGGAAATCATCCTATCACTGGTGATGATCACGATAAGACACCACTACTCGGGCCACCCTACAAAGGAACCTCCTAAAAGGTCCTGGGACCCCAATCACATAGCACTGAAGTCTAAGAGGAATGTCATCTATGCTGGTCTCCGGAATATCTATGGTCAAGCGCTCTAGATGACCCTCCAATTCGGCCAAGGTCTCTGCTGATTGGTCCTGTGGGGCCGGTGCTGCGGTAGCTGGCTGTCTTCGATCATAAGGCTGTAGAGCGGCTGGTCACCGTTGACCCACTTCTGCATTTAAAAACTTTTTACTATTAGTTTTGGGACGATTTAAAAACAAATATAATATATATATAGTATATATATAATTCATATATATATATATATATATATATATATATATATAATATATATATATATATATATATATATATATATTATAATATATATATATATATAATATATATATATATAATATAGTATATAATATATATATATAATTGAAAATGTTGAAAACAATTTTACCTCTATCATCCCATTACTCTCCTGGTGGAAGAGCCATGTCGGGATTACCACGATAATCCATCCCAGCGTATGGAAAATCCTGAATCACAAAGAGTTGGTTCTCTAACCAACGAAAATACTCGGGTGTGAATCGAACAACCTCGGTACCCTCCTCAGGATGGCGGGCCATGACTGCAACCCATTGCATAACCCTAGGATCTCGAGGAAGTCCAGCCTGAATAGTAAGTTGCTGTGGAACCAACATAGGTACCCTCTCTAGGGCAAAGATGACAACTAAATAACCATATCCAAATTTTTTTAGCTATCCATTCTTTGCCCTAGTCAATTGGCCCTTCACAGTGGCCAATACAGAATCACACCAGTTGAAGATGGTGCCTCAGAAGCAGTGTATTGCCATGCACATCTGGGAACCGGTAGCTAGATGCAATGTTGCGCTCCCGTAGAGTCTGGTAACAGTAAAGGCAATCACTTTTAGTTCAGGATGGGAGATGGTTTTAACATTTATCCACTTGTCCGGAGTCTGGTTATTACAAAACTCTAGTCGGAGATAATTCCAGATTGACCACCTGGCCTAGATCGGAACAGAGATAATTTCGTGCCTCTCTTGGGCAAGCCAGTAAAAAATTATATGTCTTCTAACTCAATTTTGAGCCGATTGCCACCAATAATAAAGCACTGGTCCTGCGTGCTCCACCTGTTCACCAGCCATTATAGAAAGTCTACCTATGCCCTCATGCTAGGTATGGTCCAAAACTTAAATAGCCCGCATGCTCTCAATGCCTGTAATGAAGGTGGATGGAGTAATGTGGCTTGATTCACGTCCTCGTGCTCTCTTTCCAGCCAAACAAGCATCTTGTGTACCTACATTGCAAAATAGGTGGTTTAGAACATTTCATTTCAAAATCTATGGGGAAAAAATGAAGAATTTAGGGTTTAAAATCCGCGTTTCGCGGGGTTCGCACCCATCCTTTTAGAGACAGTGCGTACTTGCGCACTTCTCCTTAAGGACAAGTGTGGCACCCTGACTTTTCTCTGTGCACAGAAAAATTGGGGTGCGCAGGGGCCACATGGCACACCTGCGCAACTGCCGTGGGCGATTTTTTGCCCTAATTTTCCTCTAAAAATCAATTTTTAAACCCTAAAACAAAATTTTAAACAGATGAAATGCAAGTCAGGGACAATGTGGATTACCTGGAGAAGACGGTTCTTAATTCCAGCGGTCAGATTTTCCGCAATATCCATAGGAAGTTTTCTTACCAAAAGCTCTTACTTTTTACTCCAAAGCCAAACGGTGAAAATGAACTTGTAAAAGCCCTTTTTATAAGATTGTTTGAATTAATTAATTTATTTTTTACTTTGAAAAGGTCACTTTTGGTACATTTTTATTATTTTTAAAACAGATATGAGTAATGTTTGCAGTTTTTGTGCAGAATATTGCGTATTAAGGCGAAATTGGTCATTTTCAACAAAAAACACATAAGGTTCCTCTTTAAGCTCTTTTCTGACTCGTAAAATATGAAAAGATTGCAGAGTTTTTCTTTTTAGACTCATTAAGACGGAATTAAAAAGGCGGTCCTCTTATAGCTCTTTTCTGACCGTATAAACATGAAAAGATTACCGGACTTTTGTCATTTTGAGTTCGATATTGGTAATAAAACGACGTGTTTTCGATCGCTTTTTTACTTTTTCAGATTGAAGGCACTAATTATGAAAAGTACTCCTTGATCGTAATGATCAAGCGGTTCCCTCAAGTATTATTTCATACTTTTTCGGGCTTGGGAGACACAAATTTACGAAAAAGGACAACCATAAAGTTTTCTTAAGTTTTTCTTCTGACTCCCTAAAATTGAAAAACGTTGAGTTTCTCCTATACTGGACTCATTAAAATTTAATAGTAAAAGATCTGTTATACTTTGTGTTTGAAAAACTTTCTATCACTCTTGAACATGACACTTTTATTCACCTGGGTTGGGAAATCCTTTACCTGACAGTTAATCAAGCCATCACCAAGCCATCCGCAGTGTCGTTATGTGTTCAAGAGGTTTGTGCAAATAAACCATTCACCTACAAAATATCTGTCATCCATCATTAACCGTCCCTGAGTTAGTTCTTGCCAAATATATTTCTTCAGACTTGATCTATGATTTCGTGTTATGGGCTTGCCTATTACGGATTGCTTTCTATCGACTCCGACTCATTATCTAGAAAGATGATCTAGAAATCGTCAGTACCTTGGAATCTGCATGCCTTAATGGCAGGTTTCTCGCCTTTGACGACAGGTTGCATCATTGACCTTCG
>APFE031548674.1:0-24485 GCA_000404065.3 Pinus taeda
TCTCATGAAACAGATATCTTCTGGTTCAACTTCTTCAATTAGATAAATTTGGAATAAACAATAGTGCAAATTCAAAGTTGTATATCAAAAATTCAGAACCCCTTTCTAAATATATGAGAGGGGTTTAAATAGTCCATTAATATTATAAAAATAGAAAAATAAAATAACATTCTTCAGAAAAGCTCCAACAAACTAAGCTACGATAGAGCAAAGATAAGATAGGATTATGTTGTAACAAGAAACTCGTGATTGTGCTTCAGGCCGATTCTTCATTCGTTCTCTAAATCCACATATGTCTGTAATTGGCTTCAATTGGGGGGGATGAACCAGTTGCATGCACATATGCCCCGTCAATACTGCACCAATGAGTGTTGGGAGGAGTTGAGTTGTTGCATTAGAAAGACACCTCAGCACGAACCATTGGCTATGTGGCTTTACTAAGAAATTCCAATAACTTTCGAGGTTTAATTTTGATAAACTTTGGATGTCTTAAACCTTCTTCTTTGATGTTTCCTACCATGATTTCTTCAGAGCTTTGACATCTAGTAGTGTGTCCTTTGGGCAGTCCTATATTAGATTGGCCTACAATAAAGTATCGGTGATACATTCCGTGAAATTAGAAGCAATATTTCTAGCCCTGATGATGTTCATTTATGCTTGATTCATTTTGATGTCCCAGTCATGGAAAACAATATCCTTTTGAGATTCTTAAACTCAAGGAAGATCAACTGATCTTCCTTCAGCACTGTCTTGCCAATCTATATGCTCAGATATTTTCTCATCAATTTCTTCATAGAATATCCTCATATCGGAAAATCAGTTAACCAAAGAATCATTGGTCTTACACAAATCATGAATTAAAGTTAATTTATGACAAAAGATAACATGTTGCATAGTTAGGAGTGTATCCAGTTCTCCTGCATCTTTTCAAACTTCATTTATTTCTATATATTCTTTCAACTAGTTAATCTTTTGTTGTAGATGTTGTACCTGTGCATCTTTATCTTTGATTTAAAATTCAAATTGTAGTTTCAAGTCATTGGAACTTTTCTGTAATTTGGCAAGGTTTGCTTGCCATTGTTGCTTAATCACTTACTTTTCATTTTGGAGACTTTGTTATAATTGAATAATCATCTAGTCCTTTTCCTTCATAAGCAGTTGAATTTCTGTTACTTTGTCAATATTAGCACTAGCATAGGCTCCTGCAAACTATGAGAGTCTATTTAATTCTTCATCAAGGGTTGTTTGGGCTCCTTTTCAGAGAACTTGAAAAGGAGTCTCATTTGAAACTAATGCTTATGATTGTTCCAACTTTCCCTTCTTTCTTGACCTGCACATAACTTCTTTGTGTTTTGGACTGTAAAATACATCCAAAGGAGGGATTTCTTCAATTTTTAGAACTATATCCAACGTAGGAAAGGCTGGGATGATTTCCAAATATTTAGCAACAATAGTTTTATCAGGAGCCTTAGCAGTGAATGAGGTTGTCCCTCTAGTTTGTGGAATATGCACTATTTCTTTATTGATTGTAGTGTTTACATCCCGAGTCTCTTCCGTTGATAGGATGCAATTAAATTCCTCCCAAACTTCATCCAATTTATTTTCTTCTTGAACTTTCTTCATTTTCTCAACAACTGCAACAATTATCTAAGGGAATTGAGAAAATATTGGATCCTTTGATGAGGAGGTTGATGTATTTGAAACTTTAGGATTCTGTCGAGAATATCTTAATAAAACTTTTAGAAAATGGGTTATTCTCCGAATATGATATTAATTGAACTCAATCAATTCTTGAGGTGTTAGTCGATCTTCTACTAAATTTTCAACCATGGAATACTATAAAACCATCTCAAATAAATCATCAAATTTATCAGGCTCGCTTGTGAATTGCCTAACTCTTTCTTGTGTCGTGACATCTTTTGTGACCCCATGTGGATCGTATTGTCTGTTTTAAATGGTTGGAAAAATTAAATCTTTAATCTCGTCAATTTAAACAAGAGCATGTATGAAATTTTCCAATGCATATATACCACAATAAATAGGAAAAGAACATCAAGTAGTTTTCTTGGCATATTTGAGCACTTTAGTCAAACCATTCCCAACTGTTTGGTATGCAATTTCTCTGGCCAATAATTTATCAAGGACAAAAAGAGGCAAAACATGAGGATGGGAAAGACTGCCAAACACTCGAATATAAGTAAATGAATCTTCCCCATGTTAGTGTCAGTCTTTCCAGCCTTCCTCCAGTGATCAAATATGCTCTTACAAAGTGATTTTGAAGTGTCAAGGTGAAATTTTGTCATTTCAGTGAGTTTTGAAGCAAAATTTGGTCACTAGGCATTAGGTCTAGGGTTTGCTTTAACTCCTTCTAAAGTTGCCCAAATGCAATCTATGTCACTATTCAGCTGAGTCTATCATCATTCATAGGGTTTTCATTATCATGTCAGTGTCTAATGAGTCATTTTACAGCTTATTCATGCTTCAGTTGTGCCTTGGCAAGTTCATTTCCCTCTCCTAGGGTTTCGAAGCCAATTTCTCTTGGACGGTTAAATCATCAGCAAAACTTGTATCCAGATGTTAATACACCTTCCCCTATCCTTAAAGTACCTTATCAAACACTTCGCATCCCTTAGACTCGCCAAATTCCTCATTTTTCCACAAACCCTAGTTTCTAGCTACAACCTGGCAATTTTCTAGGTTGGGCCTGTGTTTTGCCCTTTTGGACCCCTTCCCCTCAATAAATATCTGAGATTCCACTTTCCCCTGCTTCCTAACATCCCTCCCTACTCCCAAAAATTTCCTCAAGAATTTAGAAGCCCCTTATCCCCTTCATTTCGCTTCATTTCGACCAAAACCCTTGTTCCACACATCGGGATAAGTTTCACTAAAATGATGTTTCTGATCAATAAAAGATGATTTTTTCAAAACTAAGAGAGGTGTTTGTCCAAAACATGCCAAGGAAGAAAAACCTCCTTCAATTTTTTCACAGGTGTCATGGTTTTAAAGAAATGTCAAAAAATACCGGCGAGAACGAAGGTGCTCCAAGGACGGTTGGCCAAAACACAAAAATGAAGGAAAACGCCCGATCCACTCCAAATTTTGGCCAAAGCCTCTTTGACTGAGCATGGTACTTGATTGGGAACTCCCAGCCCAAATTTCAAGAAATTTGGAGAAAATTTTGTCATTTGTGAATTTTTTGGAAATTTACAGGTTTTGGCTTCTCAACGGGTCTCACCCCCGGTGAGACCCTTTGTCATCATAGCTCCATTTTGCAAAAACTCAGCATTTCTGGATTTTTCATGAAAAGTTACACTTTATCATCCATTACTAAGAAATTTCATCAAGTTTTGGGCCTCCAAAAGGTCAAAATACATGAAAATTTTGACTTTCTGCCCCTTTTTTGAGTTGCAGAAACCAATCTTGGGAGAATTACGTTTTGACAGGGAAAATGACCTCCAAATTCAAAAATTCTAGTTGGGTTGGAAATTAGACTCACTGACCTTTCCAACAAGTCCACGTTTTCTCAATTCTGACACCGGGAAGGCCTCCATACAGAGCTGCAAAGGTGTGCGACCCGTTGAGGAAATGTTGCCAGATTTGACCAGTTCAACCCAAAAAACGCAGTTTGGCTCCAGTTTGACTTTTTGGGGTGAAAGATGATTATATTTGATGTAATTATGGCAAATATAAGACACTTTTACTCTTTTTTAACACTTCTAGAAGATTCATTCATGTAAAGGGTAAAAATTGAATGTATGAACTGGTTTCCAAGTTTATAGAGGCAAGTTGTTTTGGCTGCCTATTTTCTAGTGCTTAGTTTAGAAGTGGTTGAAACAGCTCCTAGGATAGTGAGCTCGACCCCTAGAGGCAAGGGAAGAGGTTGGCTTTCCTATATTATGTATTTTCTTAATCATTTTTAGGGGTTGGAAGGTTGGACTCTTGAGAGAGAGCAGTAGCTCATTGTATTATCTCTTGTATCTCTGCAATTTTTGGCAAGAAAGACCAGGGTTTTGCAGTCATCTTTGGGATTCTTGTGGACTCATGTGTTGATGGTGTGTTTCTTCATTCATTGTAAGCTTTGTTATGTGTTTCATTTTCCTTCTATACTTCTGCATATTAAACAAATGAAGTGATAAAGTAAGAATTCATGCTTGTCATGCTCTGCTTTTAAGTTTGTTTAATTTTGATGTTTTCTACTGTTTAAAGAGAATTCAAATTCATTGTTTGCTCTCTTTAGCCTTCTCTCTTTCATTCCTAACCATTCACTTCAGTTAAAGACATCAGCACGACCTCCTACCTCGCCCCAAAGACTCCCCTGCAGAAACTGTGTCCCATCCCCGCAGCCAAATTTTCCCTCTCCTCAAATTGCCACCAAAAACCCAAAAACCCCAAAATCAAATTCTTTTATCAGTTTACTAGCATAATATCAGTGTTACTTTATTGGTCATCTCCCTAATTGAAAATTTTCCAAGAGAGACCGGAGAGAGCCTTCTCCTGCCCCGTAGGGCTAGCTACGAGGCTGAATGGTTTGATGTAGCTTTGAGATTTGCCTTTCTCAGCCTGAGGTGAAATGTCAAATGCTAACAAGTGGAATTTCTAGTTCCTAGACTGCGCATCATGCTAGCCACATAGATGACAAAATTTGATGCGGTAGAATGACAATTTCAATACTTGCTATAGTTAGAAGAGGATTAGGTGCTAGTCTTTTTTCACCAAGAAGTGTAGAAGGCCCAAGATAAAGCATGGTGTGACTATATGATTAAGCAAAATACATTCCACATGGGGGACTTAGTATTGTTTTTTGATAGTAAATTTATGACGCGCCCACGTAAATGCCAAATGCACTGGATGAGGTCTTATGTACAATTAAGGAACTTGGATGGCAAGCCTCACGAAGGGCTTATTAATGAGAGCAGGTCAAGACTTTATAGAGACATTCGGGCTCTTGTGCACTCTATGTAGATGAGATGGAGGGTTTGTCTACCAGTTATACATAACTAAGGTGGATTGTTTGTGGGTGGTAGGAAAATTATAATAGTAGGAGTTAAGGTTAGGAGGTACTTATTTAGTTCTATTTATAAATATCTTAAACACTATGCACTGGGGGAGCCACTTGCCATACTAGAGCACACAATGATTAGGGCCCGCGTTACCTAGGGTTGGTGACTGATAGTGACAATGAAAATTAGGTGAGTGGTGTAGTAATCACTGTAGAAGAGAGTATGAGACCCATCGATACAACTATATCATCAGATGTTCGATGTAAGTAGGTCATTGGGATTTTAACCAATACAAAAGCAAGCACGTAGTTAGTGGGCACACCTTGGGAAAATAAATTTGTAATCATAAGGAGAAAGGGTACTTGGTAGGAAAATTGTTGCTGAAAGATTGTAATCATAGTTAGGAAAGGAAGTTGTCCTTTCCACCTATGTTGAAAGGACACAAGTCATGGTGGAATATTGTGTCAGATTATGGCATTGTAGTGGAATGATGGTTTGGGAATGCAAGGTAAGTTTGATGAATGAATGCATGTGGGGAAATGGTACCAACTGGTTGATAGGAGAAAATAAATGAGTAGTGGGTAAAAGAGGAGTTGCAAAGTAAGGGAAATAGAACCAAAGTAAAACCAAGTGAAGAAGTGAGATTTTGGGAAGGAAAACAACAAAAATAAAAGTATGGGGAGAGAAAGTCAGGTAACTAAGTAGTGGAAGATTTGCAGTAAACACCATTTATTCTCATCAAAGGATAAGCCGGAACAAGTAACAAAAGGCAAGGCATCCTCGAGGAAAAAAGACTTTGAAACAAGTTGAGTGAAAAAAAGGTTGATCCGACAACGAATATTCATTGCAAGGTAGAGCCGAAATATGTGCCACCATTCTTAGGACCTCAAGTGTTAATGTCGGTACCTAAAGGATACAAATATACTGTACAAATGCCACCTCTTCCACCGGGGGCGCATCACAAAGGGAAAATGAGGAGCTTGTTAGAGCGCATCAAATACTTATATCATGAACTTTGTGACTCTTCTTGACACCCCAATCATTAGGAATAATTGCCAAATCTAGATAATGTACCTGTTCTAGAACCACGAGAATGGGCCCACGACTTGGAGATTGCCAACATTTCAAATTTGTTCCACATCTCGTACTTTGGACAGGGAGATGAAGTAACATTAATTACAAAGTGTTTGTTAGCCTATGTGCATGGTGGGTTTTGTGGCTCGACAGACTTGTGCCACTAACTACATAATTAATCCATAGGATTACAGGTCCCCTAGTTGAAGGAGAAGACCCGGGAACCCTCATAAAGGATAAGGCTCTTGGAGACAAAGTGACTGAAAAGTGTAAAACAAAGAGAGGAAATAGAGGTTTCTCGATCTCAGTGGTGAGTGATCAAGCTACTAGATTTGTGGCACAAAAAATAGCCTATAAGGTAAATTGAAAATGTTGGGTGAACGAGGTCCTAACATGAGTTATTTTAGTAGCTAAATGGTGCACTCTAGTAGAGATATTTGTGTGGTCCCCCTTTCTACTGAAGGAATTACAACAAGATTGTCTAGACACCTAGTGATTTTGATAGTGTTGGTTGCCTGGAAGAGGTAAAAAAATTTCCAACCAATAATTGACTTGACTAAAATGATTGCAGTAACAAAATTCCAGAATTTATGGGCCTCAAAGGAGTTAGAAAGCATGAAGTTTGACACAGACACAACCATTCAGGAGATACTATGCTTAACTGCAGGAAGCGTGATGAAGTTTAAGTTCATGGAGTGGTTCAAAGTTGACCCACAATACATCTAAATCTTGTTGTAAAGACACCCATACTAGTATTGGGAGAAGGGAAACTACAAGTTAAAAACATAAGAGATTCAAGGTATAATTGAATCATGGGAGGCTACCTAGAGAGTACCGAGGGAGGACTCCCCAGAAGTCAAAAAAATCTCAAGCAGGGAAGAGACAACCAAAAATCGATTAGAACAAGGGAATCAAGAAGCACATTCCATGGTTATTCTGAAAAAAGAGCCATAGGAAGGACCTATAACTTCAAGGGAACAACTGGTATAAGGGAAAAGGAGGGTATTAAGAAGTACCGCAGGGAGTGCATTGATGAAAAAGGGCAAGAAAAAGTAGAAGGCTACCCATGCATCCCCAGTTAAAAAGAAGTGGACTGAGGATGATTTCAAGTGAATCAATGATAATATGGAGGACTTGGCGATGACCAAGCTAGGGAAGTTGTAACATACAATAAATGACATAAGTGACAAACTGACCCTTCAAGCAATTATGATAGAGTTAGGAGGCTTTCCATTTGTAGCGTATGGATTCCATCCTATTGACGGTGCTGGATGTCGTTAACATATAGGGGGTCTCCCCGATGTGAAGTCTCAATTAGACCTCACACCATTTGGTGTAGGAGCCCCATCCGAATATAAAGTCTGACCACCATTGCAAAGTGATCTTAAAGGGATGCCTTGGATGCATAACACACACAAGAGATCATGCACATAAATCTGGGTAGCAAGTATGTAAGCTTTATGAGGCATTAAGTGTAAGTTTTAAAAGGAGCTTCCATGAGAGGGATGAGAAACAAGACACTAATAGAAAAATAATACTACTATCCTAAGAGAGACACATGAAAAAATGTGAGGATTCATTGATTAAATTGAAAATTAGTTCACAAGATAACCGTTATTATATAAACAGATAACAACACCCATTCAACATGTTGAGAAGTGTAGCAAGAAAGTCCCAATTTGACTTAGCCTTTGTGAAATTGAGAAAATTCGAAATTTCCCCATCAGTAGACAACTTGGAGGCAGTTAAATGAGGTGACATGAAACTTGTCACTCAGTTGGCTGAGTAAATTCGAGTTAAGGGCTTGGATTCTAGTTATGCATGTGTGAATGTTAATTTATAGCAATCCAACTCAATTATTTCCAGTTGTATTTAGTTAAACTAGTTCTAACTGTTGATAGAACTAGTTGGAGGTTAGTTGTGCAATGGAACAATAGTATAACTTAGAGATCATCCAGTTAACTGATAAATCAACCAAAAATAGTGTTTGGTTGTGTTATATTCTTTGCACGACTAACTTACGTAGTGAACCGGGGGGTTAGAGGGGGAGCGGAGCCCCCCCTTCGTTGCACCGATTGCGCAGCGGGGGGGTCACAGGGGGGGCGGCAGCCCCCCGTGTACGGGGGTTGGGGGCAGCGCCCCGAGAAATTTTTTTTTGGACCCTATATTAGGTTGGGCGAACCTACCTATGGTTTTGGACGCGATGGTTTTCGGTCCATGGTATTGGATGCTTCGGCATGTATAAATATGTATTGTAACATTGAAAGGAATATAATGAAAAATCAAACTGGTAGTCTCGGTTTTGAGATCCATGGGAAATCTCTGTGTATATGTGTTTTATGTGTTGCTCTCGCATTTTTATTTTTCTTGTGATTTAGAATTCGTATGCAGGTAATTTCTGTACGGGGTTAAAACCTACAGGCTCGTACTTATTCGTATTTATCCCTCACATGTCTATAACCACTTTCAATTCCAATATTGTCATAATAAGCATATGTGTATTTTATTAGACCTAATTTTCTTTGAATTATATTTTTAGGAAATGAAATACGATGGTATTGGTATCCAAAACTTGTAAGATTGAATCGTCATGTATGCTTGAGTATTGAAGTTTTTTTTGCCATTGTTGTAACAATTTGCCATTGTTGCAACAATTCCTTAAACTCGTTATGGAAAATTTCTTAGAAAACTAAAATTTGGTAAGGTATTTTTCTCTCTACTTCCTTCTGTATTTTCATCTATATAGCCTCTTAACTATATTATTTTACTAGTCATATATGCCAGTTATGTGACCAAGGATTACTTATTATGCTTATGATGATTTTTCTTTTGGATAAGAAATGATTGCATTCATGGAAAAATAAGATCAAACATTTTTGTAAAATATGTAATCTATTTTTAAAAGAAAATTAATATGGTAATTGCGCCAAGAGGTGATCTACAACCTAGTATGGGGGTAGATATCACATAAAAAAATGTAAACTTAAACATAAATGTAAACAACCGAGTATGGGGTTAGATCTCACATAAAAACATGAACATGTAAACGTAAATGTAATGCTTAACATTTAAAATTTCTAATCTAATGTTTTCCCTATTGAAAAATCAATCTAGTTATTAGTATGTATAAACACCATACAAATTTTAAATCTAAGAAGGTTTACGAACACTTAGAAAACATGTATGGTAAATAAATAAAAATATAAATAAACTAGAGGTATGACAAATAAATAAAACCTTGTTTTATATTTATTCCATAAACCTCTTTATATTTAAAGAAAACTCAAAAACTATGTTTTATTTAGGTGAAGCCTATGGGCCAAATACCATGGAACAAATAATTAATAATACCATGGGCCAAATACCATGAGACAAATAATTAATAATACCATGGGCCAAATGCCATATTTATAAAAGAGGTATGGTAAATAATTAAATATAAAAAAGGTATAAGGAGGTATGCTAAATAAATCAAAATATATCAAATAAGATTAGAAATCAACATCTAATTATATACCAAGCCTATGGGCAAAATACCATGGTAAATAAAAGCGTTATGATAAACAAATAAAAATATAAATAAAATAGAGGTATGGTAAATAAATAAAACCTCTTTTTATATTTACTCCATAAAACTATTTATACTTGCTAACACTTAAAAAATAGGTTTTATTTAGGTGAAGCCTATAGGCCAAATACCACAGGCCAAATGTTTATTAATACCATGCTAAAATACATTATTAACCCTAATATTAATATCAAAAGATTAAAATTATTATTATGATTAAATATAATATTCATATTATTATATTAATATTATTAAATTTAATAACTATGGATTATACAATATTAAAATATTATATATTAATATATCATGATATATATTAACTCTAGATATATATGGGAGGGAATTACCACAGATTGATAGAGGTGGAAAGTTAAGGGAAGTGACAAGGGATAAATGGAGATGAAATTAAGGATAGTGGAGAGGAGGAAGGAAAAGAGAGAGAGGGTTATGAGTGTGAGAGCTAGAGAAGTGTAAGAGAGGGAGAGGGAGACACAAATATGGAGGAGGGAGAGAGAAGGAGAGAGGGAGGGATATAGTGAGAGGATTCGAGGGTAGAGAGAGAGAGAGAGACAAAGAGAGATGGGGTAAGATAGAGGGAGGTATGAGATAAATGGAGAGAGAGGAAGGATGAGAGAGAGGACTAGCAAGATAGGAGGAGAGACGGAAGGAATAAAAAAGAGAAAGAGTAGACGGAGAGAGAGAGAGTGTATGTTTAGGGGTGAGGTAAAGATATAAAGAAAGATAGGTGGAGAGAAGGGGGAGACAAGGGGAGAGGAGAGAGGGAGGTATATAGTGACATAGTTGGAGAGAGAGAGAGAGAGGATGAATGAGAGACAAGACTTGAGAGAGGAGGGGAGTGATGGGGGAAGAGAGAGGATTAAAGGGAAAAGGGAGAGAGAGATGGGGGAAGAGAGAGGGAGGTAGGAGAGAAAGGGAGAGGCATGAAGTATGAGAGAGAGGAGGAGAGAGGGAGGGAGAGAGGAGGAGAGAAGGAATAAGAAATACATAGAGAGTGAGAAGTGGAGAGAGAGAGGGAGTGACAAGGGAGAGTTAGAGAGAGAGTGTGCATGTTTGTGGGTGAGATAAAGAGACAAAGAATGAGATATGGAGAGAATGGGGAGAGAGGGAAGGATATAGTAAGGGATTTGGAGAGAGAGAGAGACAGAGAGAGACATAATTCTAGGTATTGCGGTATCATCCTCTGCCATTAGATCTAGTGAGGAGATTCGATTGTTAAGAAAATGTATGCATGTCTAGGTGAGGAATATCTTTTGTGCTTGTTTCGCTTCAAGATGGGAATTGATGGATTTCATACGATCTACATGCTCGAGGGTTGTCCCCTCATTCTGATCTGTAATCCTTTTAGATTGGAGCTTATTTCCTCATCGGGTCCGATTCTAATTTTAAAGTGTTTGCTTGTTCCCAGCATAATTTGAGCCTTGTCCCTCACATCTCCGAGGGGAGATCAAATGGTCTCAACATTGTATGCCTTTCGAGGGTATGGTAGTTTTGTTTGCAGGACCTTGGCTCCGTGTTTAAGCCTTTATCTCGGCGCCCTCGGTTTTAAGAGGATAGCTTTTTCCTTTGGCCCATAGTTCCTTTGGGAATGTTGTATTTTATGTAATTTGTTTTCCGATTTAATGATATAGAAGGTATGACTGTTGCTTGAGCGAAAGAAAGATAAATATTTTGTGTATGGAGAGATGTTTCATGCATATATAAATGAGATTTTTTAAATTACTTTAAATGAGTGGGGAATTTATTGCTTGCTCAACAAAAGGCGATTATTGCTCACACCCATCAATGTTATTGAAATGTAATTAATATTTATGCTTTGATTGAGGTTAAGTTATTTTATTTTGCAGACATTTTTTTTCCATATCATTTAAAAATATAGATTTAGTGTTTTGAATTTTTTATAAGTGTTGTTAATGGTATAAGTTACTACCTATGAAAAATCATATTTATTTACGAAAGGATTCCAATTAAAAATTAATTATTATATATATATATATATAAATATAAAAGTATTAGCAAATAATAAATATCTATATAAAATAGGTTCAAAAATATATAAATAAGGTTTTCAATTTATCATAATCTTACAAAAATTAATATAAAATTAAATTTAACCAAAAATATATAGTTATATAAGAAGAATAAGAGAGTTAAACACATATATTAGTTGTATTGCATAATAGATTTTTAAATTTCAAATTATATTTTATAAAAAATATGTATGAATTATATTAAAGTATGTTTATTTAGATTTAAAATATAATTTGTATAAATTTCTTAAAATAATATTTTTTTTTTAGCATTTTTTTATAAATTTCAAAAAATAATATAAATGCATAACTACTATTTCTTCAAAAACGAATTATTCTTTATTTTTTTCTCTGAAGTATTTTGCTTTTTTAGGTTTGTTTCTATTAATTATAATGGGCCATTTAGGTCATATTAATAGAATAAAAAAATTGTCCATTCTTTAAAAGATATTTTGCATTTTTAAAGATGTTTTATTAAAGTTGTTTCTATTATTATACTTCACCATTTATATGATCATAATTTCAGCAAAAAAATTGTCCATTCATTATAGCTTTTAGTGAAGTTATATAGCCTAAGATATTGCCTTTAAATTTATATTTGCTTTAAATCCAAATTTATTTTTTTCATTTTAAAGTAGACTTATATTTTCTTTAAAGTAAATATTGTTAGTGTTATTAGTGACATATAATAATATATTTTTTTTTTCAATTCTAATAGGAGAAATTTAAAGCTAACATGTTTTGTTTTTAATTTCACTTGAATTTTATTTGTCATTTTTTAATGCATTTTATTATTTAAAAATTAAATTTGTACTATTTCAGGTTATTGATCCAAGAGGCTCATTCTAGAGCCTATTATGAGGGGATGTGTAAGATTGTTTGTCTGTTTATCGAATTGACATCTCCTCTAAATAGAAAAATAATGTGGTACATAATAATAATAATTATAAATATGCTAAAAAAATGTGAGTAAGATTTAAAACATTTCACTTTTCAATAATATATCAATAGGATATTTAATAGAGCTATGTTAATTATTTTTGCTCATTTAAAATGTCTCTTTGTATACGTTATGTAAAATATCTTAATGTCAATTATGTATACAAACGTTATACTTTTCAAAAATATTTCAATAGCAGATTTCATAGATATATGTTAACTAATTTGATCTAATAAAATGTCTCTTTGTATACATTAAGTAAAGTATTTTAATGCCAATTATGTATAAGTTGTATATCATTTTAAAAACATTACATATATATCATGAAAAAATAAGTCTTATTTTTTGTTAAAATGTTTATTTGGTCCTATTCAAAAATACAATTAAAACAATGAAAAACTACACATTGTATTTTTCACTCTAAAGAAGTTGACATGTGAAGAAATTTGATCCCTCTCCGCTCGTGTTAGATCAGTACTTAAGGTGGATCTATGCACATTTAACAACATTGCTACTATTATAAGTTGTAAAGTACCACACCACACAATAATAAATATTATATTAATACAATTTATTTTTATAAATGTAATTAATCATGCATTAATATATATAACATGATTAAAGGACCATAAGAGCATAGTATTGGTTTTTCTTCTATGGTTTAAGCTCGCTTCTTTTTAAGAAGGCTTTTTTCATGGGTAGTTCTTAGGAAAGTAGGTGGTTAGTGAAACTTAGAGACGGTGTGTCATTTATTTTCTCGATGCCTTTTCTTGTCCTAAAAGTCATAGCATGTGGCGATGAATAATTCAAATTTCGAGCTCATTGATTATGACACCGTCCTCATAAAGGTTGGTCTTTTCTGGTGTAGGAGGAGTTCTATGTTAGAAATTTCCATTATGGACCTTAGGATTTTGGCTCTACTGAGGAAAGAAATGCATTTAATGCTCATAATGTGAACATAATTATAAATTTCTCAATCGAATATGTTGCAATTAATGCATATTTTATTTCTAATTCAACTCATGATGGTTTCTCCCTATCTATGTCTTCGACAAACAATTCCTCTCCTATATTCCATGAAGTTCCAGCCTCATATGTGATGTCATCAAAGGAAATGGTTTCCTTTGAGGCTCATCCTAGAAGCGGTGAAGAAAAGTGAATAAAATGGCGAAAGTACATTTCAGGTAAGCCAAACAAGGTGGGGATAGTGGTATGCCAGGAAATTGTGACAGAGGGAAAAAATTCTAGTAAAATTATACAATAGTAATTTGATACGTTTATTGTTAATCAAAGTTAGTGTATTTGTGAGGCACCATGTACTATATATGCATGAAAAATCTCAAAGATACACACACAAATTAACTATAAAATCTTTCTAAAATCAACTTCTCATCCAACAATGGATATTCTTAGGAGAAAATATGAGTTGAATGTATCATTATGTTCAATAGTGTTCTATTGAATACAATTCATCTGTCAAATTCACAACCTTTGACCAAACAAAAAATAAGTAATGTGGTCTATAATAATAATAGTGATAATAAAATATGCTCAAATAATGTGAGTAAGATGTTTAAATCTTATACTTTTCAAAACTATTTCAACAGGAGATTTAATAGATATATGTTAACTAACTTGCACTAATAAAATGTCTCTTTGTATAAGTTATGTAAAATATTTTAATGCCAATTATGTATACATCGATATCTTTAACTATATATATATATATATATATTATATATATATATATATATATATATATATATATATATATATATCATGAAAAAATAATGTTTTTTTTGTAAAATTTTTATTTGGTCCTATTCCATAATAAAATCTAAACATTGAAAAATTACACATTGTATTTTTCACTCTAGAGAAGTTTGCATGCGAAGAAATTTGATCCCTCTCGACTCATGTTAGATCAATACTCAAGATGGATCTATGTTGGTTTAACAACATTGTTGATACTATAAGTTGTAGAGTACCACTCCACACAGTAATAAATATTATATTAATAAAATTTATTTTTATCTGTAATTAATCATGCATTAATATATATAACATGATAGAATGACCATAAGAGCACACTTTTGATTTTTCTTCTATGGTTTAAGATCACTTCTTTTTAAGAAGGATTTTCTCAGCGGTACTTCTCACGCAAGTAGGTGGTTAGTGAAACATAGAGATGGTCTGTCATTCATTATCTGGATGCATTTTCCTATCCTAAGAATCGTAGCATATGGGGATGAAGGATTCAAATTTTGAGCTCATTGATTATGACACCATCCTCATAAAAGTTGGGCTTTTCATGTGCAGGAGGAGTTCTATGTTAGAAATTTCCATTACAGACCTTAGGATTTTGGCTCTATTGCAGAAAGAAATTCATTTAATGGTCGTAATGTGAACACAGTTATAAATGTCTAGATTAGATATGTTGTGATTAATCCATGTTTTATTTCTAATTCCACTCATGATAGTTTCTCCCTAACTACCTCTTTGGCAAATGACTCTTCTCCTATATCCCATGAAGCTCAAGTCTCATATGTGTTTTCGTCAAAGGAAGTGGTTTCCTTGAGGTTCATCCTAGAAGTGGTGAAGGAAAGTGAAGAAAATGGCAAAGGTGCATGTGAGGTAAGCCAAAGAAGGTGGAGACAGTGGTATGCCAGGACACTGTGATAGATGTAAAAAATTCCAACAAAATTACACAATAGTAATTTGGTACGTTTATTGTTAATCCAAGTTAGTATATTTGTGAGGCACCATGTACTATATATGCATGACAAATCTCAAAGATACACACACAAATTAACTATAAAATCATTCTCAAATCAACTTCTCATCCAACAGTGGATATTCTAAGGAAAGAATATGAGTTGAATGTATCATTATGTTCAATAGTGTTCTATTGGATCCAATTCATCTGTCAAATTGACAACCTTTGATCAAAACAAAAATCACCAAAATAATATTATAACAGGCCTAGTTAAAATCCATTTAAAATTTAATAAATGAAAAATAATACCTTGGTCATGGGACATGTATTTCGAGTTGAATGTTGGGAAAAACATCCTAGTGGGTGTTTATTCATTTCATTAATGGCTATGGAAAGTGGAAAAGTCAATGCCTTTGGGAAGGAAAAGTGGCATTAATTGGCATTTTATTTATGGAAATAGTGGAAAATAGGAGAAAAGGGAGGTGACAGTAATTGGTTGCATGATGAAGAAAATGAAGGAAAATAATAAAAATTTGACGAAAATAGAGTCCTCATTAGTAAAATGTCTTATGAGGATCAGCTCATGGACTTTGATCAGTTCGGTTTTGGGGCTCTCATTTTCTCTCTCTCTATCTCTCTCTATCTCTCTATCTCTCTCTCTCTCTCTCATACTCTTAGACACTTAGAGTTTTTCTTAGACACTTAGAGTTGCATGTATGATTTCCTTACTATTTTTGGAATGCATGGCATATGCATGTGGTTATTTGGTCATGATCCATCATTGACATGGAGGATTTCCTAGATTGATAGTGATTTTTTCTAGTCTTGCCATATCCTAGATAGCCATGGGGATGAGGGTTTCACTTTTTTTTCTGGTGGGTCTAATGGCTCAAGAGATTTCACACTTGGATATCTTAGTGGAGAGCATAGTTCATTGTGACAAAGAAGTGTGTAGTTTGCTACCATTTGTTGATGGCGTAGTTTCTTGTCACAAAGGGTTGTGCACTTTGCTCTATCAAGAATTTGTGCAGTTGACTATAACAGAGGATTGCGTAGTCTCATAGATCAAGGTATGAGATCAATGTAATTAGGGAATTATGTAGCATTTTTTATAAAAGGTTCTTAGAATTTATTTATAAATTTTGTAGCTATTGTTGACAAGGACTGGTTTTCATCATGGAGTGCCCAATAGTTGTTTGACAAAATTCAGAGTTAATGTATCAAAGTTTATCATGAGAGACTAAGTGTTTGCAACACTTAGTCGTCTAAATCATTCTCCTTTAGATGGCCAACAACATTTGGAATCCTTTAGGCATCATACTTATTGATACATTATCTATTTGCAAGCTATGTATGTCATGTTGGAGATATGTATTCTACCCTTTTATCTATGCATTAAGTCGTTAGGGATGTCGATGGTGATTGGGATATCATTGTTTACTATGTTGAAGTTTGATTTTGGCTACATATCCCTTCTAATGCCCAAGTAGTGTCATGGTGGGACTATCAAATCACAACACTTGGAATCAAAACTGTGAAACTTGAAAACTAGGAGGAAGCCTTTGCACATCCAGATTTCTACAAGGAAGACCAAAAAGTGAACTAGATCATTACGGTTAGGGATCAACCCCACAAACACGATGTTGCTAAAGTCCATTTTCTAGGCTGCGTATTGTCAACAAGATATTTGAACCACAAGCATTACTGGTTATCTCTATTCTTAAATCTTCATCCATCATTCTTATGAGTCATCCACAAACCTTCAGTTATGGATCGACCACACGAAACCCTTTCCATCAAAGTTCGTTTCCTAGGCCACACATTGTAAGTATCATAATTGGCTCATAATCATTACAAGGTATCTCTATCCTAGGATCTTCATTGATCATGATTATGGGTAATCGGCAAACTTGGAGTTATGGGTCAACCACAAAACTGTTCTATTCATTGGATCATGTCAAAGAAAATTTTCTGAGGAGGGAAATTTACGTAATCGAGACCATTGGTTCTTAATGAGGGAGGAATAATCTAAATGGAAAGTCGCATCCACCCATGGTATCTACTCATGGTAATTACCCATGTACTGTAACTAAAAGGGCTATAAATTTGGGCCTCACTTTGTAAAACTGTAGATTGGTCCATGCAATGCAACTAGAAATTTTTTTCTTATTTTAATAAAATGGTTCTTTATGCATTTTTATCTTCTCTTTTGGCATTTTTAGCTCTCGACTCCCCACATCCAAATAATTTGGATATTTTAGCCCATTTGTGTTTAGCTTCTTATACAAGCATCATTAAGATAATTGAATACAGTTACATATCAATGTATATTTAAGGCTTACATGTTACAATGTGGTTACATAGACATAAATATTTCTAAATCTATCTTGACACATTTCTTGAGATGAGGCATAGATTGACCCATCATAAAAATTCCCTCCCTTGAATGTTAACCACTACAAAAGTGTGGATACTAAGCCCACCTCAATATAATGGATAATTCTCTCCCTTCAATTATAACTACTACAAAATTATGGATACCAAGCCCAACTAAATACAATGGCTAAATTTACCTATAAAGATTTAAAAAGAGAAAAAATGCAGAATTTAGACCAATCTACCATGATTTCATTTTGACCTCACAAGATTAGTTTCAATTTCAATGGATGGCAATTATTATTTAGTACCATCACTCAAGAAACAATCATCAATATAATCCTTAGTTACATTAGCATGGGCACGAAATTATATATAATATATATATATAATGATAATATATATTATATATATTATATATATATATATAAATATATATATATATAAACAAGTCACATCTTAATAATGGATTATTACACATTTTTAATTATAAATTTCACACTCTTAAAAGAAAATATTTACAATACCATGATATATTTCAAATAAAATCTATAAACCTTTGTCATAGGTGACAATCCTAGTACAATAGTGGGTATCCTAAAATTATATAAGCAACTATGTATATATTTAAAAAAATACCATAACACATTTATAAGTAATTAGTTATGCGATTTTATTATAAATTCATCCCATAAAAGAATAAAAAATATAAATGCATCCAAACCTTGTACAAATATAAAAAAACATTTGCATTTTCATGATGTTAATATTTCCCAATTTTTAAACATTACAAGTAGAAAAAAGAAAAACAAAAAAGTACACTCATACGCTACTATATTAGGAGCCCACCATATATCATAAACCAAATCTTCCATGTTACATGTAGACGAACTTAATATCATATGATTTTGAGAAAAATTTCAACATGAAAATCGAGATGATTAGTATATATACACATTTGTATTTTCATGATGTTAAATAGTCTTCACATTTTTAAAATATTATAGGTTAAAAACATGAAACAAAAAGATACACTCAAACACTAGTATATTAGGAGCTCCCTATATATTTTAAACTAAATTTTCCATGTTACATGTAAATGTACTTAACACTATATGATTTTGAGCAAAATATAAACATACATATAATTGTATATATATTCAGTTTAATAAATAAAAAATAAAAACAATAAATTGTAAATAAGTATTGTACTAAATATGAAAAAAATAAACACTAAGAAAGGAGAAAATGTAGTTAAATTTAAAAATAATCAACGAAATTCAAAGTTAATAGATATTGCATCATATTTGTTCTCAAAGAAAAAGTCAATAAAAATAATTAAATGCCTAAAAATAAAATTATTAATTTGTAACTTAGTACCCAATTAAATTTAAAAAAAATGACAACAAAAAAATATAAAATGATATAATTAAATTTAAAAACAAATATGAATAAATTAGTGATAAATCATTTGTTTCTTAAGCAAGGATTAAAAGATCATTAAATTCAAATCAAATATTAGAAAGCAAAAGAATCATTAAAGTAAAAAACAAATTTAGAAAAACATGAAAATTTATAACTGACAAATTGCATATTTAGAAAAGCAATTAAACATTTTACTGACTGGAAAAAGCATCGAAGATTAACTGGTTGCAATGTGAGTAACCAATATGTTTGAAAGAAGCGGAAGAATATAATTAAACTCTTCTCCATCTTGTTTGTTTACTTATCATAATACTAAATCTTCCTCCATCTTTGTTTGTTTGGCATGCTTGTTTGGTTGTGTGTTACTGTAGGTAGCCTGCTTCTTTGTTGACTACACAAAGAACCCTAGACTTCTAGTGGAGCAGATTGGAGGAAACTAGATCAATGGTTAATAATCACCTCCCTTTCTGCCCTTTGATTTTCTGAGAACGCCTTGATTTCTTCAGAAATAGTTGAGCAATTTTACTTCATTCATGATTGGAGGCAACCAGCAACCAGATTGTCGGGTGGATAAGTTCAATGGTTGATGATCACTTTAGTGTATAATATTTGTCTATTTACATTATACGTCTTAAGAAAAGGTTATGTAACTCCAAATAAAAATAAATTATACAAATCTAAAACCATCCTATCAAAGTTATGTTTCGTATATTAAAAAATATGTTTAGTGAACCTACTCGCTTGTCTGATTTGCAAAGCATTCTTTTAAAGGTTATGTTATACTTAGTGCACCTACTCATTTGTGTTCTTTGCACGAGATTTTTTTTAATAGTTTATTAGTATAAATCATCAATTGAGTATGCAACAGCTGAAGTGAGGAGAAACAATAGTTCAAGAAAATTCAACCTCAATAGCTGGATGTGTTTTCTACATAGTAGATGCATATGATGGTGGAAAGCACATTTTGAGTGCGTGGCCCAAAATGGATTAAGGTTTTGCCAAAATACCATGGTTCAGTGATCAGTGAGCCCAAGGTGAGGTTAGGGGACCTAACATAAATTGTCTCTTCCATATCATGATTATTATCCCATCACTGTTCAATATTCTCTTAAAAGATCTATGTTTGATGTTCCGAATCAAAACTTCATTCAAGCACATTGAACCAAATGAACCCTAGTTATATTTTCATATGGACAGTGAAACATTTACATGGAGACTGAAAATTCATCCAATAAACCTTACGGCAGATACCTAGATAACGTTTTATTAATTGAACAAAAACATATTAAAAAATTCAAAGTCTCAATATATCTCTACAAAATAGAAAAACCTAAACATATTGAAATTAATGGAGATAACTTGGCCTATGGACACTATATGTTTTGCTATTATAATTTCAAAGAGAAACATATAGACAATAGCCTCAAAATTAGAAGTGAACCAAAGATTCTTTGAACTAATATTCATCATCTGCAGGGGAGTTGGGGTGCTAGGAATTCTTTCATGTCGTATTATCTTTGGTGTCCACCTTGTCTCCTAGTTCGTCATTGTCCTCAAGTGCTTGTTCTAAACCTTGGAAGGCATTTTGCAGACAATAATATTTCTCATTAATCTGATTTAGCTCTTTCAAGATAATTCTTAGCAGAGGGTTGTTCTTTTTTCAGTTGAAATCCATATGGAATGCTATCAATACCTCTATGTGTTAAAAAAGACCTAGGCCCTAGGGTAAGTAAATATGTAGTGATTTTTCTCCATCATAACCCTATGTCTGTGACAATCTAGTGGCAACTCTATGGGCTCAAATATTCTCCTCCACAGTTTCCAAGTTTTGAACTATGACGATCTTGTGTCTACACTCAAAACCTTGCACTCTCAAGAATACCTCAACATTGCGGTCTCTCGTCTTAGTATTTTGGGTGTAGTGCTTCCATGAGCTTTTTTCTTGGGAACCTCCCTCTTCCTTTGTATTTGAGCAAGTTGGGGATGACATTTTCCTTATTATTCTTCTAGTGACCTACCTTCACTTCTCTTTCCTCTTGTTCTTCTCAAGTGTATTGATTTAAATTCCAAGATGGGTGGCCATTATTCATGCTTTCTTTTGAGCCCTCAGTCCTTTAAATTGTTGCTTCCAAAGAACCCCTAAAAATTCCCTTGTTCCTCTAGCACATGCTGGAAAGATGGAGTGCAATAGGGAGGTTCATTTTATGCATTGTGGGGGTGACCATGAGAATTAAGATAGCTTGGAAGAAGAGAGCCATAATCTCCCATAACCCCTATGATGACTTGTATCACATTTGCTTCATCATTCTATAGTGAACCTTAATTGGATGCAAATCCTCATTGGCGTAGAGTGGTATTCTCACTAGTCTTACCTCCTCCTATACATGAATGTTATACGTGCCTATTCCCAAGAATAGTCAAGTTCTACTTTGTTACGTCTCTCAAAGATGGGTGTGACATTGGGAAAAATTTGATTGTAATTAATTATGGGATAAATAATAAAATAAATGAAACTAACATTTAAAAAATATGACTCTTTTTTTTTTCTTGGTTATCAAGAGTGCTTATTATCTCTTGAATGGATTGGACATTTTTTAACATTCCATGAAATTCTTGACCAAATGAATTCTTCTATCTTGATTTTCCACTTCCCTTTGGTAACGAATCAATAGTCTTGTACATTATGTCAGTTCACACTACTTAATATTCATTGAGTCATGGGTGTTTAATATCACAAAACTTTGAGATATAACCAGATGTTTAAGAATTTTCCCAAAATGTACTGAAGTGTAGACTAGACTTTTCTCACTTACATTTAGTCCCACAAGTATTTAGTCTAAGAAAAAATAAAAATAATCTATATGCAACTTTGAACAATCATTATATATCTTTCAAGACAACTACATAATCATTATGATTTCTCCTCTTTTTCCACTATGAAACCATTGAGATGGATGAAAAATAAATATAATGATCCAATCCAGGTCTAAAACCTTGAAGGTCATATTTTTCTCTCACGAATTCATGAGTCCAACTTGGGCATAAAACCCAGAATTTGACCTTATTATTTTAGTAGTTTTTACATAGAATAAAGAATAACTTGTCAGAGACAACTATTCTACCATTCAAGTTGAAGTTTAATTGAATTTTACCTAAAAAAAATTGTTTATGTATTGAAAAAAAATCCAAGATTTTACCTTCATCTCTAGACACTAGCTTCCTAATTTCGACCCGATTTCTATCTCTTGTATGCCAAATAGGTTTCTTTAATTATCAATTAGTTAATATTTCATTCAGAACATATATAGACAACTCAAAAATCTTACATAAGTACTTGAAATACTAAATACTTATCCATTTCCTTCGATTCACAACATATATACACAACTCAAATATCTTACACAAGTACTTGAAATACTAAATACTTATCCATTTCCTTTCAGAAATAGTTCATAGGCTTCAATGATCCTCCCAGTGTTATACTGACTTGTACAAATATGTTTGCATGAGATCTCCCTCCAATTTTCAAATAAAAGTAGGAATATTATTGGAGTTGTCTACCCCAAAAACCCTATAAATATGTTTGCATGATATCTTGCTCCAACTGTCAAGTAAATGTAGGAATATTATAGGAGTTGTCTACCCCAACAACCCTATGAAGAATCTCGTCAGTCATTATCTCCGAGTGCTGAGGATATTTTAATATCTTGTAAGGATATTTTAATATCTTTTAAGGATATTTTAATATCTTATTTCCTTTCTTCTAGAAACACAAAACAAATGCAAGGCAAAAATGTATTTCTCTCTTCTTCCTTTCTATTTTTCTACCTGATTAGGCATAACTAACTTCAATTATTTCCCCTAACACTTATTGGTTAATCTTTCATATTAACATATTAACATATTTGCGAAGGTTAATGTTCTACGATAAATTTTCATTCTTTATTATTATTATTATTTTATTAAATAAAACATATTCCAACACATGTCTTTTTGATTTTTCAAAAACAAATAAAAGTTACAAAATAAGTCTTTCTAGATTTATTAAAAAATGTTTGTACATGAATTATTTTTGTAGATGATACACCACTAAAAATATTTGGCTTCAGGCCCTTAAATTTTTAATCATCATTTCATAAAAAACTATTTTAAACAAATTTTAAACACTTTATTTATATATACAGTAAAGTTAGCAGTTACAATTCTATTAGTTGATGTAGTGGGGAGGACAATAATATGTTGGTATCTTTCAATTTAAACCATAATATCAAAAGGATTAATCAAAAGAATGATTAATATGACCAGCTCCAGTAAAGAGACATTTATTATGTATAAACATTTAAAATTTCAAATTTCAGTAAAAAAAATTAAAATTAATAATACGGAATAACCTAAATTATATAATAATAATTAATATACTAGTTAAAAAAAATAATACTTTATATGAAATTTAATTTCTTTTATATATTAAAAAAAAAGTTTTTATTTATTTTCCTGATATTTATAATAAAATAAATGTAATTAAAAAAACATAAAAAAAATACAAAAAATTTAATCAAAAATAAATTTTTATATGATCTACCTAAAAAAATAAATAATATATATATATAATAAATATATAAAAATATAATTATATCATAAAATAAATAAATAAATTAAAAAAAAATAGGAAAGAAAAATAAAAAATCAAGCAAACCAAAAGCGTCCAAAAAATTAGAGATAAATAAAACAAACCAGGAAAGGAAACGCCCGAAAATCAAGAAAGTACCGAAAAAAGCAAGAGGTTGAGAGAAAAGCAAAGTTTAGAAGGATTGTGAAAACAACAGTAGACTCTCGATTACAATAGTTTGTGCAGAGCTCATATGTAGTGGTCGTATGGGTTCAACCCATTCTTAAAGACCTTAATGCATGTGCATCTTTGTATTTAGATACTCATGAATCTATTGTAGTGGCCTTGACGTGTATGCATTTGTGTGTTTAGATGGTGATGAAGCCATTCTATTGGGCTTCAGCCAAGCTTCACGGGTCGTTCTTAGTCCATTCTGTGCAGTGGTGTTTATTTGGCCAACCAATAGAATATTGGTTGAGAGTTGAGTTAACTCAAAATTAATCGAATGTTTGACGGTTAAATTCCCTGATCTGTTTCGATGATCTGGGGCTGCTATGTGGTTGTTGTTCAACCAGAAATTGCTCCTTAAAGAAATCTACCGTTTCAAAAACATGGCCAAGCGAATTTAAAAAAACTGCCAAACGATTTTGATGGATTTTCAGATTGTGATTCTCAATTCCTTCCACCATCTTCTTATAACTCAAAATTGAGGTTTTGTTCTTCAAATTT
>APFE031548674.1:40885-64211 GCA_000404065.3 Pinus taeda
CATGCCTTACCTCCTTTAGTAGCCATTGGTTTCCATTCTGCTGTTTTACAAGAACCTTACCCATTCCAACAATTTTATAGGGTTTATCATCACCCAAATGAACTTGTCCAAAGTCTCCTTGAACATATTCATGAAAGTATTTCTTATCAGGTGTGGCATGGAATGAGGCCCCTGAAAGTATTTTCAAAAGAAAGAATCAAAGCATCTTGTAACACCTCACTTGTCACATTTGCTTCATGATTTTTTTCTAGATGTGCATCTCCTTCTTTTCCTTTCTGAGATCCACAGTTTTTCTTTAGGTGTCCTTTCTTTCTGTATTTCTAGCACACTATCCCTGATCTGGACTTGGATCTGCCTTTCCTTGATTTACTGCAATATCCTGAGCTCTTTCCTCTTTCCATTTTTCTTCCCCTAGACTCTGCACTCAAAGCATTACCCGATGTATCACCGGAGCTTTTCCATCGCATTTCCTCGCTAAGGATAGCACCAACAACATCATCAAACTTTAAAGTACTAGATCTAGAAACAGAGTTAGTAATGGCCATTACTAAACCATTCCAAATTTCTGGCAATGAGCACAAGAATAACAAAGCTCTAAGTTCATCATCAAAGTTTACCCCTACAGAACATAACTGACTTGTAATAGTATTAAAATCATTTAAATAGTCTGCAACAGATCCACGTTCCGACATCTTCATATTAAATAACCATTTCATAAGAAATACCTTGTTTGAGGCCGAGGGTTTTTCATATAGTTTCTCCAATGCCTTAATCAAACCCTTTGCTGTTGTTTCCTTCGAAATGTTGAAGGTGATCAACGCTACGAGGCACAACCGTATTGTTCCAAGTACCTTTCTATAGAGAAGGTTCCATTCTTCATCTATCATACCCGTCGACATCTTTGTTTTTCTGCCCAATGGTAGGTACAGATCTTTTTGATACAGATAATCTTCCATCTGCATCTTGCACAATGAGAAGTTTTGGCCGTTAAATTTCTCGACCCTAAACTTACCATCTTCTGCCATTGCTCCCACTCGAATGAGGAACCCTTCTTTCCTGTGGGTTTTGGTGTAACGATAATCATGACTCTAACAACTGGTATCAGAGCCAAAGGTCTTTTTGGCTGATACCACATCCTTGGTGACTATTTTAACCCATACAAAGACTTATTTAACTTGAATACCAGTTCTTTCTTACCCTTCACCGCAAAGCCTTCAGATTGCTTCATGTAGATCCCAAATCCCTGTGAAGAAATGTTGTCTTCACATCCATCTTTTCTACCTCAAAATCAAAAGAAGCAGCAACAGATAAAAGTAATCTAATAGAAGATACCTTGGCAACAGGAGAAAAAATATCACCAAAATCAATTCCCGACACCTGGGAATAACCTTTTGCTACCAACCGAGCTTTGTATTTCTCCACCCTTCCTTCTACATTTGTCTTCTTCTTGAACACCAATTTGCTTCCAATGGGTTTCCTTCCACTCGACAACTTCACCAGATCCCAAGCCTCACTTTTGTGCAAAGATCCATTTCATCAACCATGGCCTCTTTCTAGAGTTTTCCGTCCTCTGAATCTATTGCTTCCTTCACAGTTCTGGGATCATCATCAGTAATAGATAAATCAAAATTTGAACAGAAAGCGGATGGACTATACCTTTCTGGCTTCCTTCTTTCTTGAACTGATCTTCTCACACCCGGAGTTTGTGGCTCTTCATCTTCTGATTCCTTCTCTGCTGTAGAGTATGATTCTTCCTCCTTTAGCTCAAACTCTATATTCTTAGGTTCCTTTCGTTGGACTTCATGTTTAATAACATCTTTCACCTCTTTGAACACCACATCTCTGTTGTACACAACCTTTCTTGTTATTGGGTTCCAAAGCTTATAACCCTTTAAACCATCCTTATACCCAATAAAGATGCACTTTTTAGATTTACTATCCAACTTGGTTCTTTTCCATGTACATATGAATCACATCCAAATACCCTTAGATGTGAAAGAGAGGGTTTCTTACCAGTCGATACCTCTTGTGGAGTATTATCCTCCAACGCTGATGCAGGTGATCTATTGACCAGGTAACATGTTGTCTCCACTGCCTCTGCTAAGAATTCTTGTCCTAACCTGGCACCACTGAGCATACTTCTTGCCCTTTCCATCAACATCTTGTTCATTCTTTCTACAACTCCATTTTTCTGAGGCGTATATGGAGTAGTCTTGCACCATGCTATACCACACTTCTTACAAAATTCTTCAAATTCCTTACTGCAAAACTCTGCACTGTTATCTATCCTCAACACCTTTATCTTCTTCTCTGTCTTGTTTACCGCCAGAGCCTTAAATTCTTTAAACCTATCAAAGAATTCAGATTTCTTCTTAAGGAAATATATCCATGTATTCCTTGAGAAGTCATCTATAAATGATACATAGTACACAGACTTACCTAGTGATGGAACCTTCACAGGTCCAAACACATCACTTTGCACAAGCTCTAATATCTGTTTCGCCCTCTTACCACCAAAGGGGAAACTCATTCGATTCTGCTTCCCATATACACAATTTTCATAGAAATCAAAATCCAAAGAGCTATTACTCATACCTTCTATCATACCTTAACCATGAAGTATTCAAAGGCCCTTCTCTCCAATATGTCCAAGCCTTTGATGCCACAACATGGTCTTCTCTCTAGAGACCACTAGATTTTCTTCTCCACTTTCAGTAACCATAGAACTGTTGCACCCATCAACAACAGTGCTACCTTGCAACTTGTACAAAGTTCCAACCCGAACTCCCTACATCAACACTAGTGCTCCTCGAACCATATTGCAAGTATCCTTCTCAAACACTGTTTTTAAACCTGAATCATCCATATTGCTTACATAAATCAGATTTTTGGCTAATGCAGGAATATGCAGAACACCCAAAAGTGTTCTAACCCTCCCACCTTGCAACTTCAATTTTACTTTTCCACGTCCAATGATTCTAGCCTTCCTGTCATCCCCCAAGAAGACATCACCACCATCGTATCTCTCATACTCGTAGAACCACTCTCTATGGGAAGTGAAGTGAAAGGATGCACCTGAGTCAATCAACCATGCCTCATGATCTACATGTGTACTTGAAGAAGCCAAGTACACATCTTCACCTTCATCTGAGGTGGTTTTCACCTTTGGAGAAGGAGCATCATCAGATCCCTTTCCTTTGTCAGGAGCTTTAGATTTACAGTCCCTTTTGTAGTGCCCTTCCTTTCTGCATTTCCAACAAACCACCTTTACAGGTTTTTCTAGATATTTAGATCTCCCACTCGATGACTTATTTTTGTTTCTGTTCTGGGACCGTCCTTGTACAGAAAAGGCATGACCATTCTGGCTCTCCATATTTTTCCATCTCATCTCCTCCATCAACAAGGATGAGACTATTTCATCAAACTGCAAGGCAGTTGCATTGCTACCTATTGCAATAACCAGACTATCCCATGAATCTGGTAGAGAACACAACAAACTAATGCACTTATCTTCATCTGAAATTTTGATATCAACAAACGATAATTGACTTACCACAGTATTAAACGCATTCAGATGCTCAATCATCGAGTCTCCATCTTTCCTCCTTAGGTTTTATAGCTTTTTCCATAGGAACAATTTATTCACCAGAGACTTAGATTGGTACAAAGTCCCTAACTTGTCCCACAAAGCCTTTTTCGTAGCTTCCCCCGATACATTCAACAATACTGAATCTGAGACACACAATCATATTATGCTCTTTGCCTTTCGATCCAACTTCTTCCATTCTTCATTAGACACTCCCATTAGTGTAGTACCCAGATCTACCGCGATCCATTGATCTTTATCCACCAACAGGTCCTCCATATTGGGTTTCCACAACTCAAAACTCTGACCATTAAATTTCTCGATCTCTATCTTTCCACTGCTCGCCATCTTCTTTCACCACCAGAATCAATCCCACAGATCTCCCATTGAATAGGGTCTACCATAGGCCTGAACAAAACCCCTCAGCAACAAAGGCATCCCCTTGAAGCCAAAACAACTCTGATACCAAATGTAGGTTTTAACCTCGGACAAAAATTACCTGCGCACGAATTCTAAAACACAAAAGATAAACAATGTAAGAGCATAACACATAAAACACATATACACAGAGATTTTCCCCTGGATCCCAAAACCGGGACTACTAGCTTGATTTTTCATTATTTTCCTTTCAATGTTACAATACATATTTATACATGCTGAAGCATCCAATGCCATGGACCAAAAACCATCATGTCCAAAACCATGGACCGAAAACCATCGCATCCAAAACCATGTGCAAAAATCATGCACAAAACCATAGGTAGGTCTGCCCAACCTAATATAGGGTCCAATTGTTTTTTTCCAGGTGGGGCTACCCACCCCCCTCAAACCCCCCAGACAGGGGGGGCTACCGCCCCCCTTTGTGACCCCCCTACTACGCAATCGACGCAACGAAGCGGATACTCCACCCCCAGTTTCACTACATGGGATAGGATGGAAAGAATAACATAACCCAACAAACCATTCTAGGGGCATCTTCAATGATCAAAGGAATGATAGGTACAATGACAAAGTAATAAAAGGAATGCAGTTCATCAAGGAAATGGCCGAATCTTCAAGGAAAGCAAGGAACTCTAGGTATGAAGAATCAAATGTTGTTTCTAAGTAGTATCTTATGTCAACCCTCTCCACTAGACTAGTTGGGAAAATTGATAATGGTGCCTCAAGGCACTTCACTGGATTCAAGGAAGCTCTCTCTAGTTTGATAGATAAGGAAACAATCATGGAGATTAATCTTGAAGATAATGCCACCTATCTAAAAAATGGTGTAGGGGATGTTTCTCTTCAAATGGATCAGGGTAACTCATAAGAAGTTCTTTATGTACCTGATCTAAAAAAGAACCTGGTGTCCATTTCGGAAATGAAAGTCAAAAGTTTCAAGGTGGCACTCATCGATGGAAAGGTACATGTTTGAAAAAGAAATTTCAAGATGTGTTTACTCATGGGTTCAGGGCTGGCAATTTGTATGAAGTTACAGGAAGTCCAATGGAGACCCTATCATGTGTCACATCTCTTATGGGGGACATATGGTGACGGGGATGCCTGAATTCAAGAAGAGCATGAAGGTACATGTTCGAGATGTACCAAAGGAAATCTTACAAGGGGACCATTCGCCTCATGTAATAACAAGACGACATATATGGATCAACCTGAGGGGTTTGAGATTCATTATCGGGAATATCATGTATGTAGGTTGACGAAAGCTCTCTATATTTTGAAGTAAGAACCCCGAGCTTAGCATGAAAGGATAAACAACTATCTGATGAAGTTGAGATTCAGTAGGAGTGAAGTCAATCCAAACCATTGCTTGAAGGTTATGGATGATAGACCTCTCATACTGGCACCTTATGAGGATGACCTTTTTCTGACAGGTGTATTGGACATAGACTGTCATTGATGTCAATATGGCAATATTCGAGGAGAAAATGGAGCCAAGAGGAGCAAAGAGGAGTAGGCGAAGCCAAGAGGAGCATAGCTCATATATATATATATATATATATATATAGATATATACATTTAAACAACGTTCGTGGGCCATATATGACAAAATAGAGCTATCGGATCTACAGAGGAGCTTGGTATATATACCACACATATATGCCAAAGAAGAGGAGAAAACGAATGCAAATAGAGTAGTCAGAGCAATAGATGAAGCAGACAGAGCGGGAGCACATATCATATATATGCATGCTTTTACACTATCGGAATGGAAAAGGTATAGTTCGTATAAGTATGCATAGAATACACTATCAGAGGAGCAAATGGAGGCTAAAACATAGTTATATGGTGTTTACACTATCAGAAAGTGGAAAAAGGCAGAAATACTGAGTATATAGCAAATACAATATCGGGGCGGAAGACTTAAGTATATGGAAAATACACTATCAGAGGCGGAAAGTGAACTTGAAACTTTATACATGGGAGTGATGAGTCATATCAGGTCCGACACCTAATATCGCATCACTATAAGGGAGTGGTATGCCATTGCTGATAACGATGTCGCATCGGACCTCCACCAAGGGCAACCCCTGATTGCGATACATATACAAGCACCAATTGCGATAAGGCTGTGGACCCGACATGTATATTAATACCATATTGCATCCGGTCCATCGGAGTAGGGGAATTGGCCATCGACCATCAGCTATGCAATAGGGCATGACTTATTAAAGACCTTTAGGAAAGCGTTGACTGCAATAAAACTGTGGAGGAGAGGATCCGATATAGTTTAGGTGTGAGTGTAATATTTTTTGAAGTTCGCCCTTTAGTCCTGTTTGCCTGCTTTTGCACCTATTTCCCTTGTAATTATATATTTGGTTTGCGTGGCTTTTGGAGGCAACAATACACTAAGGGATGCTCTGGATGGTTCAGGAATCCTGAACAATAGCTTAGAAGGCTAAAATCAAGCCGATTGCAATTGTGATAGGACATGGCATGTCTGTTAAACGGAAAAGTCTCGGTGGATTCCTGTGATCATTGAAAAAAGGGGCTTGTGTTATAGTTTTAACACTCAGTGACCATAAATCCAGGAAGCGGAATGAAAGCCAACGCAAAGGAAGCCACAAAAACCAAGGAGGGAAGCCAAAAGATCAAGTGAGGCAGAGGAATATACAACGATGGAGGAGGAAGCCAAAGAGGCGGTGGAAAGTGGAAACGATCAGTTAGAGGTGTCTGAAACACATAAAAATAGAAAAACAAGGTGAAGTGTGACTGATGAATGCATATTCTGAGAGAGAGGAAGCCGAAGAATAGGAAAGAGGTAGGAGAGGCTAGAGAAGCAAGAGAAAAGGAGAAAAGCTAAAGCTCAGCAGGCTTGGGAGTAGAAAATGACAATAGAACAAGTTATTTCAGGTTTGGGTTGGAGCCTCAGAACTGAATAGGTTTGAAATCCTTGGGAGTTGGTGCTCCTAAGTGCAGAACTATTGCAAGACAGAGTTGGTGCTCTAGAGGTTGGAGCCTCACTTAAGTCCAAGTTGGAGCTTGGCAACTAATTGCAACCAATTATATATATATATTGTCTTTTAGTAACAACAAGAACAACAAAAAAAGAGTCTGATTCCCCCCTGCCCCCCAGTATTTCCAATAATTGGTATCAGAGCAGGCTTCTTCAAACTGTCCTAACAGCTTGAAGAAGGACCCACAACCATGATGAGAAATCAAAAAGCATCAGGAAGACCTCCTATGTTCGATGGCACTAACTTTGGTTTCTAGAAAAAAAGAATGACCTACTACTTAATGTCCCTTGGACCTAAAGTCTAGAATTTTGTTTAAAATAAGTACCATATGCGTACCACTCCTCCAATAGATCAAGATGAGAGGAAAGCCTACATTGCAAATGAAAAGGCCTTGAACTCCATCACTAGTGGAATCACCGATTCCGAGTTTACAAAAGTCATGCACTATACCTCTGCCAAAGAAATGTGGGAGAAGCTAGTTGGCTTAGATGATGGAGACTCAAAAGTCAAGAAGGCAAAGCTTCAAACTCACATAAGACAATCTGAAATTCTGAGGATGGAAGATGAAGAAGATATTGCAGCATACCTCCTCCGAGTAGATGAAATGGTCAACTCCCTTAAAGGATTGGACGAAAAAATTGAAGAAAGTACCATTGTTCAAAAGGTATTAAGATCTCTTCCAGACATATATGACTCCAAAATAAGCACCACAGAAGAAGCAAAGGATCTAGATACCCTAAAAATGGATGAACTCCTTGGAATCCTCACTGCCTATGAGCTGAGGAAAGGTGGCCCAAGCTCCAAAGATGCAACATTCAAGGCTTCAAAATCAAAGAAGGGGAAGAAAGGAATGACTGTAGTGATGAGTCCGATGTGGAATCCGAATTGGCTCAATTTGTATGAAATCTAAAGAAAGGATCTAAGCTTAAAGGCAAGTACCCTCTTATCTGTTTTAAGTGTGGAAAAATAGGTCATTATGCAGCAAAATGTCCTCATAAACATGATAGTGACGATGAAGGAAATTATAAAAGAATGGCACACAAAAAGAAAACGTTCAATAAGAAGAACTTCTTCTTTAAGCAAGATGAGTCTAATGAAGATGAATTTATTTTCATCAAAAAGAAATCAGATGTGGAAAGTGACCATGATGAAAGCCAAGAAACATTATTCATGGCATTCACAAATGATGATGAAAATCAGGGCTGGAAGGAAATGAAGATGAAATGTTAGTAAGTGCCATTGAAGAAAATGGGAAACCATGGAATAAAATCATTTCTCTCAAAGTGGAAAACGAGGAAACAAGAAGGAGAGAATATCTCTTGGAAGCAAAGCTAAAAGAAAAAGAAGAGACTTGCAAAGAACGTGAGGCCGAAATAGCGTCTCTGAGAAAGGAGTTGGAGCAAATTAAAAAGGGCTGTAAAAGCTCTCAAATGCTTGAGATTATTCTAAAAAGTAAAAAACCTCAACATGAAAAGTCTGGAATAGGGTTCAAAGGAGAATACTCAAGAACTAAGAATAGTGCGAAAAGCTATGTCGATGCACTTTCCTGCAATCCAAAAGAAGAAAAAGTATGTTATCAAAAGTGCATCCCAGATCCAAAGAATGAAGAGAGAATTACTCCAAAGAAGAATGTGGAGTCGAATCATGGATACTACAACAAAAACAAACTTGTACTCCACCAAGGGCCCATCTCAAATCCAAAAAATGTGGTAGGAGTAATTCCCAGGAAGGAAATCGACTCAAATCGTGGCTGCTTCAATAGGTACAAAACCATCTTTCTTGGACACTATTTTCATTGTCAAAACTTCAATCATCAAGCCAGACATTACATGGCTCACATAAGTGAAACACCAAAGCTGAAGGAATGAATAATCAATTCATATGCCCCCAAAAGGCAGGGACAAATCAAAAGCTTCAATTCATTTGATCCCTTGACCAAATTTGATCTAATTTTCTCATTCTGCTACAATAATGGACATTATGAACAAGAGTGCCCACTCAAAGGAAGAAAGATGAGTAGTAATAATTCCAACATGGATAAATGTAGCCTGGCTCTATATGCTCAAAATAATGGAAATCATTGGTTTGTGGATAGTGGGTGCTCCAGACATATGACAAGAGACAAAAGGAAGTTTGTCTCATTGAGCAAAAAGAAAGGGAATGTGTCCTTTGGAAGTGGATGTGGCAGAATTGCAGGAAAAGGAACTGTTACTCTGATCAATGGAAAAGGAAAAGCTCAAGATGCTATGCTAGTAGATGGGCTCAAACACAATCTCCTGAGTGTTAGCCAAATCTGTGATCAAGGACATAAGGTTGTCTTCAGCACCAAAGATTGTAAAATAAGAAACTCTTCCTCAGGGGAACTTGTGGCAAAACGGGTTAGAACACCAGACAACATTTACATTCTGAAGAAGATTCAATAAAATAAATGCTACCTGAGTTAGATAGATGAAAGTTGGTTGTGGCACAAGCGACTTGGACATACAAGCTTCGAAAATTTGATCAAGATTAGCAAGATTAGAGCTGTACGGGACATCCCAAGGTTATTCAAACCAAATCAAGGAGTATGTGGTCCATGTTAACATGAAAAGAAAATCAGAACCAACCACAAGACAAAGGAGCTCTCTACATCAAAGCCCTTGGAGATCATCCATGCTGATTTGTGTGGACCAACTAGAAATCAGGCACTCCAAGGAGAAAGGTACTTTGTGTTATTTGTTGATGACTATACTAGAATGATGTGGATATATTTTATGAAGTATAAATCTAAGACTTTTGAGTGTTTTAAGAATCTAAAATCCCTTGTAGAAAATGAAAATATTCAAAAATTACGTACCTCGGAACAGACAGAGGGGGAGAATTCACATCAAATGAGTTTAGTGAGTTCTGTAATATTCATCGAATTAAAAGGAAATTCTTTGCTTCCAAAACACCTCAACAAAATGGGGTAATTGGAAGAAGAAACTGAACAGTCCAAGAAATGGCAAGAACAATGTTATTAGTAGCAGACTTGCAGCCAAAACTCTAGAGAGAAGCAGTAGGGACAACTGTCTATACATTGAATTGAAATCAATTAAGACCAAACTGTGAAAAAACTCCTTATGAGTTATGGAAAGGAAGACCTGCTTTAGTGAAGTACTTCAAGATATTTGGAAGCAAGTGCTTCATAAAAATCAATGATGGCTCACCAGGAAAGTTTGATTCTCGGGTTGATGAAGGGATATTTCTTGGATACTCTACACGGAGCAAGGCTTACAAGTGTTACAATTTTCGACTGAAGAAAATAGTGGAAAGCATTGATGTAAAGATTGATGAAGACCTTCCAGAAAAAGAAATTGAAGAACATGAATATGATCTTCTCATTGAAGAAGAAGAACCTAAAGAAGATGAAATATATGAGGAAGAAGAAGAAGAGGAGAAAGAACCATCTCATACCCCTTCAAAGATGAAGTTTATCCAGAAATATCATCTAGAAGAGCAGATTATTGGAAATAGAGATGAAGGGATGCAAACCCGAAGAAGAGTGATCATTACACCAAAGATAAACGTTATTACTCTTATATCTATGATAATACTAGAAACATTTGCAGAAGCAAGTAAGGATCCTCATTGGGTAAAAGCCATGGAAGAAGAAATGTCCCAAATTGAGAAGAATGAGACATGGGAGCTGGTACCTCGTCCAAAGGAAAAAAACATAATAGGAACCAAATGGGTGTTCAAAAATAAAATGAATGAATAAGGACAGGTTATCAAAAACAAGGCAAGGCTTGTCTGCAAAGGCTATTCACAAATTGAAGAAATTGACTTTGAATAGACATTTGCACTAGTAGCCCGTATGGAAGCTATTAGGATGTTCTTGGTATTTGCTTGCTCAAAAGGATTCAAAATCTATCAAATGGACGTGAAATCAACATTTCTAAATGGGGAACTCAAGGAAGAAGTCTACATGGAGCAGCCATAAGGGTTTGATCTAACAGAAGGATCTAACGGAGGAAAGGACTCAGCAGCAGAACTTAGATATATATATATATATATATATGCATGCATCTAAAAAACGTTCGGGGGCCATATATGCCAAAGTAGAGCTATCGGAGCTACATAGGAGCCTTATATATATACCATACATATATACCAAAGAAGAGGGGCAAACGGATGCAAATAGAGCCATCGGAGCAAAAGAGGAAGTAGACAGAGTGGGAGCACATATCATATATATGCTTGCTTTTACACTATCGGAACAGAAAAGGCATAGTTCATATAAGTATGCACAAAATACACTATCAAAGGTGCAAATGGAGGCCAATACATAGTTATATGGCATTTACACTCTCGGGAAGCGGAAAATGTAGAAAGACTGAGTATATGGCAAATACACTATTGGGGCGGAAGACTTAAGTATATGGAAAATACACTATCGGAGGTGGAAAGCGGCCTTGAAACTTTATACATGGGAGCGATGAGTCGTATTGTGTCTGGCACCTAATATCGCATCGCTACAAGAGTGGTATGTGATTGTCGATAGTGATATCGCATCGGACCTCTGCCAAGGGCAACCCCCAATTGCGATACATATACAAGCGCCGACTGCGATAAGGCTGTGGACCTGACGAATATATTAACTATGGTTTAATACCATATCGCATCCGATCCATCGGAGCAGGGGAATCGACCATCGGCCATCGGCTATGTAATAGGGAATGACTTAAGCGGCCTTGGAACTTTATACATGGGAGCAATGAGTCGTATTGTGTCCGACACCTAATATCGCATCGCTACATGAGTGGTATGCGATTGTCGATAGCGATATCACATTGGACCTCTGCCAAGGGCAACCCCCAATTGCGATACATATACAAGCGCCAACTGCAATAAGGCTGTGGACCCGATGAATATAATAACTATGGTTTAATACCATATCGCATCCGGTCCATCAGAGCAGGGGAATCGGCCATCGACCATCGGCTATGCAATAGGGAATGAATTATTAAAGACCTTCTGGAAAGCATCGATTGCAATAAAACTGTGGAGGAGTGGATCTGATACAGTTTAGGTGCGAGTGTAATATTTTTTGAAGTTCACCCTTTAGTCCTATTTGCTTTTTTTTGCACCTATTTCCCTTGTAATTGTATATTTGGTTTGCATGGAATTTGGAGGCAGCAATACACTAAGGGATGATTTAAATGGTTCAGGAAGCCTGAATGATAGCTCAGAAGGCTAGAATCAAGCCGATTGCAATTGTGATAGGAAGTGGCATGTCCGTTAAGTGGAACAGTCTCAGTGGATGCCTATTATCATTGAAAAAACGGGCCTGTGTTACAATTTTAACACTCGATGATTATAAAGCCAGGAAGCAAAATGGAAAGCCAGTGCAGAGGAAGCCACGACGACCAAGGAGGGAAGCGAAAGATCAAGCGAGGCAAAGGAATCTACAATGATGGAGGAGGAAGCCAAAGAGGCGATGGAAAGTGGAAACGATCAGTTAGAGGTGTCTGAAACACATAAAAATAGAAAAACAAGGTGAAGTGTGACTGATGAATGCATAATTTGAGAGAGAGGAAGCCAAAGAATAGGAAAGAGGTAGGAGAGGCCAGAGAAGCAAGAGAACAGGAGAAAATATGAAGCTTAGCAGGCTTGGGAGCAGAGAATGAAAACAAAATAGGTTATTTCAAGTTTGGGTTGGATCCTCAAAATTGAACATGATTGAAATCCTTGGGAGTTGGTGCTCCTAAGTGCAGAACTATTGCAAGACAGAGTTGTTGCTCTGGAGGTTGGAGCCTCACTGAAGTCCAAGTTGGAGCTTGGCAACTAATTGCAACAAGTTAATAATATATATAATATTATTATATATATATATATATATTGTATGTATGTATGTAGTATGTATGTATGTATGTATGTATGATGTATGTATGTATGTGTGTATGTATATATATGTGTGTGTGTGTGTGTGTGTGTGTGTGTGTATATATATGTTGTGCTTTTGGTAACAACAAGAACAACAAAAAAAGGAATACTGATTCACCCCTCTCTCAGTATTTCCAACAAGGTGCAGACCCTCTCATTTAAAAAAGTAAGAGGGAGTTGGATTCTGTATTTGGAATAGTGAACTGCAAGCCCGTGACTACCTCGATGAAGCCTAACTTTAAGAATTCATGTGGTAGTGATGCCAGACCTGATTTTGGAAATGCCTCTGAATTTCATAAACTCATACTAGAATTGATGTTCTTGGTGAACTCCCATATAGATATTTGTTTTACAGTTAGCATGTTGAGCTGATATATGGTTGAGCCTCACTGGATTGGTGCCAAGAATCTTTTGAGATATCTTTGGGGAACAATCTCTCATGGATTGAGATACATTGCCATAAATATGAAGCTGCATGATTATTCAAATGTTGATTGGGAGGGCAGTGTAGAGGATCGCAAGAACACTTCTAGGTGCTGGTTCTCTTTGGGTTCTGCTTTGATATCTTGGATAAGGAGGAAGCAGAAGTCAGTTTTTTTGAGCACCCATGAGGCCAGGTATATAGCTGCAAGTATGATCTCATGTGAAGCTGTCTGGTATTGGAAGCTCTTCAGTAGATGTTTGGACACGTGTTGGATATGATTGTGATCTTCTGTGACAACCAAAGGGGGATTTGATTGTTGAGGAATCCCATGTTCTATGATCGCTCCAAACATATAGACATTAGGTACCACATTATCTGGGATATGGTACAATGGGGAGCAAGAAGGTTCCATCACTCTGGGATTGATGTGTAGGTCACTTATATTCAGATGAAGCCCCTGGAAAAGGTTAAATTCTTCACTTGCTGAGAAGAAATAGGAGTCATGGAGAGTCTCTCTCCTAAAGGTCTTGTATGATATGGCCATTAAGCTCTGGGAGCTCCAAGGGGCTTAGGGGTACTTCTTGGAGTGATGAGAAACCATAGGGTTAATGGTTCAACCTTCTCCTGCTGAGACACAATCAGGGTGAGTGGTTCAGCCTTCCCCTAGTGATTTGTTGTGTATAGGATGAATGGTTTAGCCTTCCCCTGGGATACCCTGTGGCGACATGTAGGCAGGATGAGTGGTTCATCCTTTTCTTGCTGAGAAATCCTACCCATGCAGTCTGGGACTTATGTGAAGTACCTCTAATTTGGCCAATGAGTTGGGAAATGAGGATAGGGACCACAGTAGTATCAATGGACGCATCGTGTTACTACCTTACTCCCTATGCTAGGATGATATTGATCTAGGGTCAATTGGATTTGACTTTGGGCTAGTAAGAGTGTTTTGACACACTCTCTTTATTGGAATTGATTTCGGATTAGTAAGAGTGGTATGATACACTCTCTTTATTTGGAATTGATTTCGGATCAGTAAGAGTGGCATGACACACTCTCTTTATTGGAATTGACTATGAGTTAGTAAGAGTGGTATGAGACACACTATTTTATATGAGAATGACTTCGGGTCAGTAGAGGATGGTATGATACATTCTTGATCACTTCTTCTTCATAGTTCAGCAGAGTAGACCATATCAGAGCAAAGAAGTGTAGGGCACTGATGGCTGAGATATTATGGACTAGCAGATGGATTAGCAGATGGAGTTCTCCCTAGTTGAGAAGGAGTGTTAAAATTTGAAACTAGGGCCAAAATCCATGTGGGTCTACTTATTTATGGTATATGATATTTTTCTTGGACTCCTCTCAACGAGATGTGTGGGATTGATCTAAAGATCATCCAATTCTGACATGTATTCATGGATATATGAATTTAATTGTGTTATGTGACAATTCGTCAAAGTAGGCTAGCAACCAAATTGGCCCCACTTATCCTCAACGTAGCACTATAAATAGAGGTGGCTTACAAGTCATTTTACACACACTCTTGTGATCTATTCCTCTCCACTCATTTGGGTTTTGGTGAAAGGAGAAGTCACCAAGAGTATATGCTTCCCTAGAGGAGATGCCCTAGCTCCTTAACGTTATCCTATTGAAGCTCTTATGTTGCTCTAATAAAGAATCCTTTACACTACCCTAACAGTAATGAAGAAGCCTGCAAATGCAGTCAATAAAGAAGCCATAATGAAGAAGACTCCTAACGGTGTCATGGAGGAACAAGGAGGAGGAGACTACTTATGTTTTAGGGCCGCAGGTTAGGGTTGATTCCAGTGAAGGAGAAGAGGTTGCATTTGGGTCTCTTTGTGACTATTTGGGTGCCAAGTAAACCTTGCAGGAATGCCTATTTTCTTAGGGTATTTCATGAGCAAGTTAAGATCCATTTTGGGGCAAAAAATACAAGGAAAGAGTTCAAACTTCTCTCCCTAGCTGCAACAAGCCAAGAAGAGAACAACGAAGAGTTAGGAGGCTATTTCAGGAGGCCAAGGAGTTGTTGAAGAGGGACACAACCTATATCTTGGAGGATGAGAGTCAAGGGGATTGTTTTAGGGTGGTTGGGTGAAGGAATGGCCCTTAGAAGGGTTGCCACAACAAAGGGAAAACTTGCTGTAGCAAGATGCAATGGATAAGAGGAGGACGAAGGGTAGAATGGGGTTGGAACAACCCAACGTTATAGCCAAGGCTTTCCTCCCCTCTTAGAAAGGTAGCTGCAGTTGAGGAGGGATATTATGGCCACATTTTGAAGGCTGTCAAGATTTCTATTAGAGTGCCCTAACTAGTCGAGCAATGTAACAATCAGAGAGCCCTAAAACAGTGAATTGATACATGCTTTTTAGAGAAACATTTGATTTTTGTTAGGTTTTTGTTTAGTGACCTGTTGGAGCTCCATCATTGTTAGAAACCAGATTGATGAACTGATCATGTATGAAGGTGCAAGCTTCCTTGTGAGCAACATAGTATAAGTTGCTACAGGAAAATTGTGTTAGGCCGCAGGGCATAACACCATAATCAATATTTTGTATGGATATTTTGAAGGTTCAGATCATGGAGCTATCATACTACTGTCCAGTAGAAGGCTGTATGATGTTGCTGCAATATGATATGGACAAAACTATTTTCATGGATTGGTATCATTGCATTGAGGATTAGTTAGCTAACCATGTGCAACTTACTGTAATGAAGTGCATCATCAATGGTGAAGTGATGGGTGCAACACAATGATGGGTACAACATGGTGATGGAATCACTGGTGTTCAGATCTGCTACCTCATGTGTCACCTTCCTAGAGAATATCTCTACTCTTATTTTGACAAGTCAAAATGTTGACTTCTGATGTATATGTACTATCTCTCTCTTTGCTGAACTATTAAAGAACATAAGAAGAATTGATCAAGGCTTTCCCCATATTTGGGTTTGTCCTTGGCTCGTGCCACATCTTGTGTCCTTTTGTCTTGTCTTGTATTCCATGATTTATGTTTATGTTTTATCTGCATTTTACTATCATGCTAAATGTGATTGCTAATTTGGAATTGATATTAAGCTAATACGGAAAATTGAAGTAAATTTTCTCTCAGCATATAACATACCTAAAATTAACAGGTTTAACCTACCCAACCCAATGGGACGGTCCACCACTCGAGCGACAACATTCCAAACAAACTCCGCCAAAAATATACAACGCCAACCTTCATACATATCTGCCGAACAACAATATTCCATGTATGGGATGATACGAAGCTCGAAACGATAACCACCCTCGACCTAAACGACTTTGCCACCAACAAGCCATGACTTGTCTATTGGTGGCTCTGCCCCATTGCTTATACATAAACCCTCAACAATTTTCTCAGCAGATCGGTGGAGGAGTGGGTAGGGTGCTGGTGCAGAACCTTTAGCGGCCATAAGTAGTGGAACCATGAGCGAGGGAATCTCCAAGATGTTGAAAAGATTCCTTTAGAGGGAAAAAGGTGCCAGTGTTAGAATTTGACAAGTTTGTAGTTAATTTTACATGTTTTCATGCCATTAATCCAACCATTTTGTCTGTTTTTCTAGTCGAGGACTCCATTTTTATGCCATCATCCGAATTTGAGGTATAAAAGTAACTCTCGTAAAGTTGCTTGTAATTGATGTCTTTGCTGCCACTTAATGAAAGAAGGCCTCCTAACTTTGAGTAGGGCCCAAAGACAACCTACATTGGGTGAACTTCATAATAAAATCATTTTTGTGCCTTTGATCTCATGGTTGCTTTATGATTTCCACTTCTTTTTCATGTGTTAAGTTACTTGGTTAATATGCTCTTTTATATGCAATTATGAATGCATCCTTGAAGTTAAAAGATCTAAATCAATAGTGGAGTGTTAGAGCCACTACTTTCTCTCCAAAAGAACTATCTCTATCTCTCTAATGCCTTTGGGAGAAGCCAAGGTGATTATTCCTTTCTCTGAGTAATGAGGCTTCTTTTATAACTAGAGGAATGACATTTCATATCCCTATGAATTTTAAACTTCCCTCATGACTCTTAGAATTATATTATGACCTTTGGACTTCTAAACAACTTTTGAACTTCTAAATTAGTTTTGGACATCTCCATGTGACTCTTTTGTCCATATATGACTCTTGGACGTCCACATATTTACATTTACAATGATTACAAAATTACATCATCATTTCCACATCATCATGTAACGACAACATGACAATTCACTGACATTGATGACTTGGACGCATAGTGACTTGTGACATGGACTTTCTTGAGAGGTGACAATGCTTCCACCTATGTCTTCAATACTTGATGCATATTTCTCGTTGTTGTTGCCTTCTAACCTCCAAAGGGTCTTGAGATCATATGGATTCTTTATGAACCACTTTGATAATTTGAATCCAATGTTATTTCCTTATCACAACATGTGTTCTTTATCTTTGAATGCTTCCTTAGGCTACTTCCTTCAATATATCTCCTCATGTATCCTTTCCATACTATTCTGAAATCACTTGTAAGTAAGATCACTCATGGAAAGAAAATATCAACCCCAAAATCTCCTATTTTATCATGATTCATGCAAACCTTCCGACTATGATTCAACAGTGCACTCAGGAGGGGAAGAAGGAGCTTCTGGGCACATGGCACACTGGTAGGAGATAAGGGGCTCTGTGTTGATCACTAAGAACGCTTTTCCAGGAAGAGGAGGCTTGATGGAGCGTGTAGGGTGTAGTCACAAGGGAAAAGACAACACATTGTTGACTATTGATGCGTTATGCACTCAATTGGGAAGGCTTAGTTAATAATGAGGGTGCAGGGTGCACTGATAAGGCTCAAGTAAGGCATGGTTGTTCACTAATGGTGCGTTGTATGCTCAACTGGGAGAGGGGACAAGTCTGGCACAATTCGGGAAAACAAGGAGGGTATGATGCTCAAGGGTGTGATGTGCACTGGAGAAAGAGGGAGGACCAATCTTGGGAACAAGGCATAGTCTGAATAGACAAAGGGGGGCCAGACTATGCCTTGAGAGTGCATAGTGTGCTCTCCCTAGCCTAGTGGGTAGTATAGAAAAGTAAAAAAAATATCTAAGTCTCAAAAATGAAACATAGGAAAAGGTAATGAGTTAGGAGTAACTCAAGTGTGAAACATACCAAATCATCGGTAAAACTCAGACAAGACCCAATACTAAGAAGTATACATCAAAATTCAAGTTTACAAGCACTCTCTAAGAATGACAGACAAGATGTGTGTGCAATTGCGACCAAAAGTGTCGTTTTGTGACTAGAAAGTGTGCTATGACTGTGAAGTGCACTATATATGTTCTTAATGACCTGAAGACACTTAAGAAAGAACAAGGACACTTGAAACATGTGTAATAGCATGAAATTCCACTTGATAAATAAAAGAAACAGTTGGTAAGGCAGTAGGTAGGCTCCAAAATGTAAATGTAGCAAAATTTTGGTGGGTGTTGTAGCAGTGACAACACTTGGTGACACACTGGGAGTACTTCATCTTCTCTTCCTAGGAATATATTTTATTAAGGTTTATCCCTTCATGAAGTATTGATTCATCAATTAGATTTCCATGGCTTTCCCATTCAACCTAGTTATATATGTAGTACCCACCATTCCTTTTCTTGGTTCAATACACACAAGAGATTATGCCATATCACAATTGGTTCGATCTAGGTTGTGAGTTTAAGATATTTAGAGTATGGATTTTCATCTTTGGTGTTGTTCTACTTCCAGTAGGCCTGTTAAGTACCTTGACAGATTTAATACGGAACAAAAGAATTACTTTGCTTTGAGCAAGCCTAGACAACACCTTGACAAAGTTGCTTGCTTCACCTCTCTACGCAGGAAGCCTTTCTCTTCTTTCACCCTTTCTTTATTTTACTTATATAAATGTGATTAAGCACTTATTATTTCAATGGGTGGGAGAGGGATCCCAAATAGTTGAGAGAAGAAGAGGTTTTTCCTTCAGAGATAGGTGTAATTACCCCTGATATAGGTTTTCTCGCTATAGATTTTCCCCTTATCCTTTCCTTACTTGATTGGATAAGCATGTAAAACACCAAGTAGATTCAACACCAAGTTGAGGAGTGTAGATGCTAGAATGGATGTCAATATCATAGGTTCACTCAAGGTTGTCTTATTGAATGTATCATATTTTCCATCTGGACCTTATTTTACCTAAGGCACCTGCCCAAACAAATAAGGAGAACTAATAGATAGGCAAGCGTTGCAGTTGTCACATCACTTATCTATTTCACAACATAGTCCTTCAAATCCATACGCACTTTGACATGAAGGTCTTGTTTATGTACAATGATCGAAACAAAGGGAAGCAATATAGGATATGACACGATAAAAACAAACAAATGACAAACAAAAAACGACAAAAACTATACAAAGGAATGTGCTTAGAGCTGCTACTGAAAATAGTGTTTGAGATCTTGGCCATTAAAAGGAAGAGAGTCAATCCTCCCATCTAAATATTTAAACTTGAAAGCGTTATGACCGAGCTTTTATTCGATGGTAAAGGGGTCAATACACATAGATTGAAATTTCATGTGTTTTCCTTTCTTTTCGTGGGTGTTATCCCACCTCAATACTAAGTCACCCACAATGAAATTCTTTGTTCCTGCCAATTTTTTGTTGAACCAATGCTTTATATGGTTTTGGTGCACGACAAATATTTCTTTGGCTTTGAGACTTTCTTCCTCAAGTTTGAGCAAGGTATCTACCCTACTTTGAACTAGGAGACAAGGTCTACCTTGAGACTTTTGGGAGAGTTGCAAGGCTAGGAGATACATGTTCGATGATAGGATAACTTATTTACCATATATGAGGAAGTATGGTGAGTTTTTAAGATAGGTTTTTGGTTTAACATGGTCAATCCATAGTGGATTCACCAAAGCATTATTCGAGTTCCTTTTTTCAAAGAAGACAATTTTCTTGATATTGTAGATGAAATTGTATTAGTTGATTCTGCTAAGTCATTTCCCTTTGGGTAATAATTTGATGCATGTTTCAAAACAATACCATTTTCTAATGCAAACTCATAAAGTTTCAACAAGGAAAATTAAGTTGAATGATCAAAGACTATTGGAAACCTTTGAGCACTACTTTTGGGGGGGGGGGGGGGGGTGAATCGGTAGTGTGGCTTATTACCAAATTTTACATTTTATTTAGTTTACTGAATCACACACACTAATTAGTAGCAACTCATACATTTTAATATATATGCATCAATCATAAGCAACAAATAAATCATATGAACAACATAACCATGAACAAGAACGCAAGAAAGCATGAACACATGAGACACAAGATATGTGGTGGAAAACTGTTTATTAGGAAAAAACATCATCTTTGTTGCTGCTACACTTCTCTGAATATTCCATTAGGAAAAATAAGTCTTTTACATAGATTTTTTGACTCCCATCATCATGGAGACTCGACCTCGTATACAATCATCTGACTCCGATAAACTTGGAGACTCGATTCTACTGATCATCTTGGAAGACTATGTTCTCCACAGATCTATGGACTACCATCCGTTGAAAGCCACCACAGTCAATCGATCCTCGCCCAACTCTGATTGGACTATCCAACTACCTTTAGATTGAAAATATGTTCCTTTCACTGAAACTTCACAATCAATGCTCCACATCCATGAAGTCACTGCTCCTCTACTCTATGTGGACCTCCTTTCATCTATTTTGAAAACGGACCCCAAGAATTTATCCTCAAACTGATTCAACTCTTCAATATGACCTCTAGCTACAAGAAAACATCATATCAATCAAAATAATACCACAAATATGTGCACTAAACCCTAGAAAAATAGTGGCCACATCAAATCAGAAGTACTATCAAACCCTCACATCAATATATTGTTGCGTAATACCATTAACATCATAAGAGTATGGATATGTTCCAAATGCATCAACAACTTCTGCAAAAATACTTTTGAGATTCACCAACAAAATCATTATCCAACAACATACAAAATCTCTCCAAACAATCTCTAATACAACAACATCAAATTTGATTAATTATGCAACATGCTTCAGTTCTGGTCCATTCTCTGCCATTAACACTCACCCACTGAATCATCTATACTCTCCAATAGGTATGAACCATAATCACTCTTTTCAGCCTTCTCCTACACACATACACTCAACATCCTACATCAATCAACTCCACAATCAAATATATAAAACATGTAGGTAAAACTTGAGCTTGGGGCTAGGATCAAGGGTGAACAAATTGGACCAAATCAATCCACTAAGACCATTACTTGTGCACTAAAGGTGTTCACATCATTCAAGGACCTTTTCAAATTATTTCTAACCTTTACAACTTATTATGGAAGCGTAAAAGGAATTTCCATGCTAATTTTCTTTCGATTTGCACGAGGAATGCAAAGAAATTCTCATGAAAATCCTCAGTCGCACGCATAATGAAGGCTAAATTCAACTGTAATATTCATTTGCTCCAATAGGCCTATCTTCCAGTGACTAAAGCCTTTTAGTCACTTCCACAGGCTTGGCTCCATGTGACTGGGGCTAAGATGAAGAAAAACGTCAAGCCTTCAGCTTAGAACCTATGCCACTTCTCTAGCTCCTATACATGCATCCAAACCTCTGACATATCCTCTGACACTTTTGTAAGTATTTCAAACATGTCTCTCAAGTGTCACTTCTAGGGCACAAATGGGTGAAAAGTTGTCCACACAAAGTAAAAAGGTAAAATGGTAAAAATTGTTTACTTTTTCCACATTTTATTCATTTTTCATGATATTAAGGTTTTAAAAGTATTTTTAACCTATTTTTACCTCAGAAATTGGATAATGTATTTATCTATTGTGTAATGACAGATGACAGATTACTGATGATGGTACTAGAGTCGTGTTTAAGCTCTTTTCTCGACTCGTAAAACTCAAATGAAAATATCGCCGAATATTTTTCCCTTTTTAAGTCGTAAAAGAGAATAAAAATTGGGGGTTCGCTTTTAAGCTCTTTTCCGACTCTTTTAACATGAAAATAGTGCCGAGCTCTTATCATTTTGAACTCGTTAAAGGTTGCGAAATGTCATTTACCCAGTATAAGTTTACCCCTTTTTCAGGTTGGGATAGACTTTTTCTGAAAAAGGTACTCCTTGACTTAAATGGTCAAGTGGTTCTCTCAAGTTTCGTTTTCTACCTTTTTTCGGGCTCGAGATGCACAAATATACGAAAATGGACCATGTGGAGTTTTCTTTTTCGTGTCTTTTTTAAACTCTCTAAACATGAAAAAGATACTGAGTTATGCCTTTGTCGAACTCGTTAAAACATTAAACGACATCGGATTCATCACCATGACGGACATGAGCTTCTCCTTTCTAGGGATCTTTAAATTTACTAGGTCAGATTCATCCTAAGGATGAACTTACAATGCAAGCACATGCTATCCCCTTCAAGCTTGCAATTAAAAAATAATTGGGGTACCTACCAGAAATGGTGGGGGGAAATGGAAAATTATATCAGTTGTGTCGGAAGCTCACTCTTGAACATGACACTTTCTTCTTCGTGTCGGGTTCAGATATCCTGCCTTCATCATCGACCTTCTTGGATTGGGACATTCATTTTTGCCTTTCATTTTGTCTCTTCCACATCATCATGGCCACTGATCCTATGGATCCAAAATCTGCCAAACTCTAGAGTCGTGTCGTCGATATGTTCAAGATTTAGTCCTTCTGTAGTTACAATTACTCTTGATTCTCTATATCATTTGAGATCATTGCATCCCTTTGTCTCATGTCAATGATGTGGGATACATCATCGCCCTCCTTCGACACAATTGCTTCTTGTTGACTTCAGCTCATTATTTAGGAATTTGGCTGAGAGACTCCCTTCCAGTACCTTAGAGCTTGCATGCC